>VCRD01001869.1:69973-110556 GCA_006783055.1 Trinorchestia longiramus
AAAGAAATTAGGAAATGATGCCTTTGGAAGTGCCTACTGTGGTTTTGTACTTATTTTGGAAATTTTTGATATACTCCTAAATCGCTCAACCCTTCGTAATAGCTCAGGTGTAAAAATAACTTTACTTGCGCAAAATGTTGATTTAAGATCATAAACTGATTATTGCCGAAAAGAAAACTCAATTATCCCACAAGATGCCAAGATGATATAAACAAGTTCACTACGTCTCCTTGAGACTGCAATGAAAGACAGAAGGAGAAGAAAAATCTCCCATCTCAACTAGATCAATCATATACGCTTCTAGCCCGCAGATGTGCTACCAAAAAAATCTTATAATTTGGATATCGTATTAGCAGTCTCGATTGGTGAAGAAAAAAATGTTAAATACAATGGAATATGGCAACAGGAACGAGCCGAGTAACACCCTGCTGGGTTACTACCCAAATCCCATGCCGTCATACACCAATCACCCACAGACAGCATAGTGGGAGTGGGGTAAGGAAGAAGAGTACCAACAGTCACCAATCTTCACACAAACACTCAGTACGTTCTTTTCGATATAAGGAAGCGCCGTATTGCACGTGGGAGGTCCTGTCACTTGGTAGTCTTTCACATCATAACAAGAATTAGAATCGTCACTTTTTCATTTCCATCGTACTGTGTTCGCGCTGCTTTCGAAAGAAGTTTTACCAAGGAATTGATTTGAAGAAAAGGGCCGGTTTTGATGCAGGTTGGTTAATTGCCTATGCTTTACTCGCTCTCTTTAGTTCCGATCTGACCTCGGATCAGTACACACTTTAGAATGCTGGGAGATTTCTTTTTCTGTATTTGTCAAGATGATTTTTGAATGTGTTCACTGAGCTAGTCAAAACTCTGTTTACGGGCAACTGGTTCTAGATTTTAATAATTTTAACTGGAAAGAAATTTATGACCTGTTGAAATTCGTAATCGTAGATAGAGACATTCATTATTGTAAAGTTGTGTACGCATGAGGTTTTAAATATTTTATATCTTTTATCAATAGAATTGAAGCTGGAAGCTAAGTAATATTTTCTCTCTGTGCCTCGTATTCTAACTCGTAATTCTAATCATTAGTACGAACTAGAATTTATGATAATGGCATTCGTTTGTATTAAGCCTAATTTTAATATAGAACATGGCAAATATGCGACTTCTCATGATTTTCTAAATATTTTATAGCTAGAAATGAGCGTTCTATATATATATACATATGTTCTATATTCTATATGTTTTCAGAGTCAATATATACAACAATGGACTAAATGCATTCAACGTGTATAAATATTAAGTGTGTGACTATATACATAGAAATACATTTATGTACACTAAATGTGCTTGAATAAATACACTGGCTATACATCCAGTTGAGCTTTGGATATGACAGGCCCCTTTACAATCAATTAGGGAAAACGAAAACGCAAGTTCTTTGAACAAAAACCTTGTTGAATCGAAATGTTTACTACTTAGTTACTTATGTGCAGCCAGGAAAGTATTGGTGGTATCTATCTTCGCTTCAGATTTCTACGACTTTTGCTCTCGCTACAAAACTTTGATGAATTTTTGTTGAACACCTATACGCTCCAATCAATTGATATATCTACGGCTCTGTGTAATTGTCACATGCTAAGCATATTTTGCTGCTCTTCTTTTCACCTTCCACGTTTTCCCCCTCCCTCCACCGCTGCTCTAAGCTCTTTTTTTGGAAGTATGATGATAGAAGATAAACTACGTTTAAATAATCAAACCGAGTTAAAAAAAAACTCGACTTCCTCATTTCAGGAATTTTTGGTAATGTTGCTTCGATTGACTGTAAACTTCGCCAATCCAACAAACAAAATTTTTTATTTGCTCGTACAGCAATTGATTGACACATGTCTTGCTTACCCTCACTAAGTATTGTCCTAGCAGCACCTCAGATACAAAAACCGTTTTACCTATAAACCGGCTCAGACCTTTACAATTTGGTATCTCCGATAATTCTCTTCTTACAACAGGTCTTCGCACCTCTGTAGAAAAAGTCTCGCTCTTTCGGTATGCCATTTCCAGCCTCAAAACATAAATGTTAATTTCAGTCTCCAGGTATAGCACTTTTCATGTCGTTTAACACTGAAAGGTAAAAGATGAAAACATAATTCTACATGCCCACGAAACTCGAGAACTCAAATCAGAATTTGGGATTTAGCGTGTGAGTGTTTTATGCCCCATAGGGTATAAACACAAGTATTTTACTTGTGTTTATACCCAACATACTGCAACATGAACGGCTTACTACTTTTACTTCTTAGTCTCTGTCGTCACTTTGTGGTCGATATGAATGGGTAGTGAGTAAAACTTTTGTTTTCTAAATTATCTACCGTTGTCTACACATTTAAATATATCAGTAGTATGTATAGAATTCCCAGTGTATAACGCTAAGGCAGAAGACTAGCTACATTCTGATAGTTCAAAATTATCTTGTAGAATTTTACGAAATGTTTAATTTGTTTGTAATTGTCCCCTGCAGTGGTCATCTATTTATTGAAAATGTGAACTAGTTTCGAATACTATCCACGCAATGTAGAAACACCAAAAGAGCCACGGACCATTTGATATTCAAATTCCCTACCATGTTATGCTGCTTTAAATAAAAGGATACGACATGAAACGTGATTTCTGCAGAACCCTTCAAAAAATGCTAACAGAAAACAAAATTAGTATAGCAGTAACCCTATATTTGAGAAACGTGATAGGATAAAAGATTTCTGTAGAAGCAATCCTTTAAGAAATGTTCATGAATTCATATTCACATTAGTACTAAGCGACATATCAACCGTGTCTGATTCATGTTTATCAAATGAAAGAACAAAATATCGGAAAAAACGACATAATTAAAACTAAACTCAAACGAACTCGAGTAATATGTGCCGATACCGCAGTGAGGCATATAACTTAAAATGTAATATTATCACTTTCATTGTTTTACTACAGTTTCCGCACAACTAAAATCACCATCATGAACTCTGCTAAAATTAAGTTCTAATTGGCAGTAAGAGGACGCAAAATTCCGGTGTTTAATTTGACACAACCCACTACACTGACCAAAAGACGTACGCATCTCGAAGAGACAAAAAAAGGAAAAAGAAACATAATAATACTCTTGAAAGAGGTCAGTTGGACGGTACACCAGCTTTCTCCATAAACCACAGTGAACGGGAAAAGAAAAGGCGTACTTCACTAGATTCTTGTAAAATGCATAGCTGATTCACTGCGAGTAGCTTGGAATACCAAACGGACGATTACAGACACGGGTCTGTAATCGCCCAATCCAATGCAGTACTCCACTGGTCTAATCGGGCCAAATAGTGCAGGATCTGTTGTACACAGAGCTGAAGAGGAGGATCTTCGCTCTCCACACACAGACAGACGTTCGAAATGCACCATTGCAGAGCCTGATAACAGCATGATGGACTGTGTCCAGCTTTAATAGAGCAGTATCCTTCGCTTATTGGTCAATTATACAACCATAGTCCAGCTTACTTCTCATGAGCGTCGTGTATAAACGGAGCCGCGTCACATGATCGGCTCCACAGGATGAACCAGAAACACATTTTAAAAGGTTCATTCTCCTGGTACAAGCAGTCTTAAGCTCAGCCAAGTGATACATTTACGACAGCTTGTCGTGTAAAGTCATTCCACGGGACTTAGCATTATGTGCAAAATTTAATGGCTCTCCCTGAATTAGCAATTGGGGCGGGTCATGTCAGCAACGTCCCTGAAAATGGAGTGCCAGTTTCCGCAGGAGAAAAACAAACCCTTACTGTACAGCCCATTTGTTCAATTGTTAATTGCCCAATTGTGTATATTTTTACCTCCAATGAGAAAAGCTTGGTGATGCTACCACCTTTTGACGCGTTATCAATATTTGTATAATTTATTCTACGGTTATCAAGCATTTCCTTTACATTAAGGAGATCGAGGGGGTGAAACTTGGTTTCAATCTGCTGCTTCAGGTTAAGGGAAACCAAAAGGGTGCCAAATTTTAATGTCTCGAATAGCACAGCCTTTAGGAAACAAAGGAACGTCTTAAGCATCTTAAAAAAACGAAAAATAGAAATCAGGAAAAAGAAAACGAAATCGCTTGTGCAAGAGGTCGGCTGCAATACACTCCAGCCAAACGCACGAAAGAGACAGTGCAGGGGAAGATTTAACATTTAACTGCACAACAACTCACACATAATGGCCTTTTATAAAAGATGTTAATTTTGCAGTGAGTAACAAGCGTTACGCATAAGAAGCGTTAATTTCTCAAGGTACACTCATGAGTCACGAGGATGCCAGACCTCCTCTTCCTCTCAAAAGCTTCAGGATTCCTATACATCCACGAGCACCACGGCACAAACATGAGATGAGGAATAACTTGTAGCAGCGCCCTCCTTTTAGCGAGTGTGTTGTACTCTCATGTTCCACATTGCGCAGACCTCGAGGAAAATCTTTTTAGGTAAACGCAGGAAGTGACTGAATTAGATAACAAGGACTGACACTCGCAAACAAAAAAAAATAAATCTGGATGCAATCAAGATCACACGTTGTTGGTAAGCATCAGTTCAAATGTCCCGAAAGGAAAGGACATAACTTCCCTACACACTCGAGTCATCAAAAAGATTTCACAACTAGTGACAGTTACGTGTACGAAGAAAAACATTAACATTTTGACGTAAAACGTACATAAAATTATTTTCACTCCAGTTGAATAATTGAGTGAGTCGTATCACACACTGCTCATTCCACACGATAATTAACAGACATATACAATATGTATAAACTAAGTAGACTAGAACTATACTTATAACTAACTATTGCACTACGTTACACCCTAGTGAATACAGAACATTTTATTTAAAGTATCGTACAATTAAGTTATTCTATTGCGCTGACAACAAGTGAACATTTGAGAGAAATAAATTCTTCCACACTATGATGGTGAGTAAATCGCCATTAAGCTACTCGCAGTAGTGTGAAGCTATGGGGATGTCGTAAGTGATTAAGCAAGAGATGTGATGTATAAGCTAATCTAAAAATACATTTGCTTTTGTAGTACATGAAAATGTGCTAAGAAACATCTTGTCTGTAAAGCAATTGCACCTGAAAGTATCATGACGAACATCCTAAGGAAAGTTTAACTTGAACAATTTGAGTCTCAGCTGAAATGAAATTACGGTTTCTTTTTAAATGATATCAGATTTGGATGTTTGAACAGAAATTGATTGATTCAAATACACAATGAAAAAATCAAACAAAAATATTCCAAGATATTTTTTCGCCACGTCTTTCCAGTTGAACAACATGGGTTTCGTGAGCCATGAGAACACGATTATTGACTGACGAATGGACAGTAAACACGCCGTTGCAAAGAGATTGGTTATGCATTTATCTAGAGAGGAGTGAGACGCGTGAACATCAGTGACCGGATCTAAAAGCACCAGGTATGTAGCAGGTACAACAGAATGTATCAAATGCATTTTCTCTACAACTGAACATTGACGATGCAGCCAACGTTTTCAAATAAATGCTCCCTTCTTCGTGTACGAATATTCTTTCAAGTAATGAACGGATTATGTCTTTGAGTAGTTTAACCTAATCCTGGGTAAATAAAAGGCAATGGCCCTTCAACGTGCACATAGAAGCATTCACAATGACCACCAGATGATAAGGTCCGTCGACACAGCGGCTACAAAGAAGAATGGAGGCTAACCTCAAAACGTACATCATGGTTTGAACAACTAATATCTATGTACAGTAGTCGTCTTTTGACGCCTCAGGAAGATCTACAAAGCAACATGCCCAGTTGAATCACAAACATACACGCATCGAATGACACGTCTAGAAAAGTAACAGAAAAAAGACAGAAGAAGGACTTAGTTTAATCTAAAATATTCACCTAATTCAAAATATCATTCGTCATTAGAAAAGCGTGCATTGCCAAAATAAGATTCACCGTGTTAGGATAAGCACAAGTGTAGCATGATCTGTTACAAGTATTAACTTGAATACACGAACGAATACCCTTAAAATGACTGTATTAATCTAGTCACTCTAACATCATAAAGAAAAAAGACGCTACCTTAAAGGAACTTGTGTATAGAGAAATTCAATTAGTTATATTCTATAACTTCACAGCTAATAAAAGACTTACTATTCATCAGTTATCCGAATTCTTCAAGAATATAAGCCTCACATTGATGTAAGAGTCAAGTATTGCAGCAGCATCATCAGAGCAAGACATGCTATCAAATTGAGGACTTAACCGCTCAAAACGCAAACCGTGAAGTGCACCACCATTCTGTCTGACGCGACACAAAGTGAAATGAAAGTTTTTGACAGTCTCGACGCATCCCAGAAACAGTTTTTTATGAGCTCGTGTATGTTTATATTATTTAAAGCTAATGCAAACTCGTTACTCTGAAGCCTTCATGAAATTTCAAATAGTATTAAAGAAGATCCAAACTTGAAATCGTACCTACGCAATAAGATACCGTCAATGTGCACGTATTTTCTTAAGTTATCTTACATATCAATGCTAACTGCATAATCAACAAACTGTTACAAGTCAGAAAAGAATGAAAAACATGCATCTGTATTCAAAGTAGCATTAATTCTAAAATTTACCTGCCAGAGCGCAGAAGAACCGAAATCACGCCCTGCACACAGATTCTACGATGAGGCACGACAGGCGTTACTAGCAAAATCAATACTCCATTAGCAAAACAACAGTACAATCGCAACGCGCTCATAATCATGAAAGATGATGTAAACCACAAAATACGTAGGTTCAACAGGCTAAAATGAATAAATGAAACTGAACTTTCTTAATGCAGACAAATGAAGACATAGGAGTACTTTGATTCAGCGAACGAAAGTAATGTACAGCTCCAGCACTCAAGGCGCTCAATAATCGTGCGCCCATTCGTTCTCCTCGAGGAAGACGTCCACAACCTCCTTGATGGCCAAGTTCGGCACCAGCATGTCCACAGTCAGAGGCGTTCGCGTGATCGGATCGAAGTGGCCAACACGCTGTAAAACATTACCATTTCGTAATGAATTCACAATATCAAAACTTGGACCAAGCGTTTGAAGTTCATAAACTAATTAACAAAAAATAACACTCCTAATTACTTTCATCTCTCTACACGTGAACACGCAGTCAGAAAACGGAGACTATTTATTCACACAAAAGTAGTAACACGTTGTGTTATTTACTTTCTGTTTGAAAACCCAACCTGAGGACCATCTAGCCGAGTCAGGTTACATGGAAGTATCTTCCATCACGTCCACAAAATTCTTAGGAAAGAGGACCAAGGACGAAGAAAAGCCCTCATGATTAACCCTTTCACCCCGGAGTATATTTATGTGTGGTACATATGTTGGTCATCCCAGGTGAAAGGGTTAAATCATTAATTTCATCCGTACATGCAATCTTCATTAAATTCTATCTTTGGAGCATCCATGTAATCCCTACAGACGTAGCTCTCTATCTTAACACCGTGAACTTTAAACTCAATAAGTCCAAGCATACCTTCAACTCACTTGGCGTCAATCGTAACTTCATTTTCTTGAGCGTCTTTGTCCTCTAGATATTTTCGTTCTCTCGATACGCCCAAACCACGTCAACAGTCAACAATCTGACAACTCCCTCAAAACCTTTGTTTCTCCAAGCGACTTTCCAATCCTTACTTATCAAATCGTGTCATTGCAAATAAGTATACTTCTCAAACATCCCTGCTCTACCATGTTTATTTTTCTTCTCTGGACTACTAATTTAAATTCTATCTTCAATTAATTAATGTTAACGTACTAAACCCACGTTAGCCACGCTATTTCACAACTAAAATACATATCCTTAAATTTACACTTGCACAAATATCGCTACCTTTTGACTCCGCTTCGAGAGAGAACATTTCAAAAATTCAATTACCTACTTCAAAAATAGTTAAACACACTGGAACTGCGGTTACATTTTAACATAAACAACCATATAAAAGCCACACGACTCTCCTTCATGAATCCAACCTGCAAATGTTCCTCGATGTCCTTCCGGTCGTAGGTGATGCCGCTAGGGGTGACTACAGGGTCGTGCAGGATGTCGAAGCTTATTTTACCACAAAGATAATCAGGTACGTCTCGTTTCTGTAAAAATAGTAGCCAAGTAATTGTTAACGAAGTTTTGTTCGTTAAATATACAACAGGACACTCAAAAAATTAGGTATGCATCTACGTCAATGGTTCAGTTTTTGATGGATATGATATATAGGTATACAATTCTTAAATTTTAAAATGTTCCTCACATTTTAAATTCTATGCTATTCCAGGTAGAAAAATGCACAAACATTCAGGCAAAACAAGCAAGGACTATGTACATATAAGCTAAATTAGTAAGCTATAGCCAAGACTGGACTTTTCAACTCACTCTTCTTCTGTCGTCCAATTTGGCGAACATATGATTAAGCTCCAATATATAATCCTCCTGGAAAAAAGAAAAATACAACGCATGATCAAAGAGTTTTTAGATAGATAATATGTTTTCAGGACTGCAGAAAATGCATTGCAGATGACATTAATAATGGTTTCAAAACCATGGATAATGCATTACAAATGACAGAAAATATATTTTCAAGACAGCAACAAGTGCATGACAGACGGGAGTAAACACTATTTTCCAGACCACAATAAGGCAACAATCCCTAGCAAACAAATAAAATGATTCATTTTAATATTAATACGTACATCAAAAAAGGCAGAAATTTGAAAAGTTGAATACAGTTAATGTATTAAAAGCATCTTATGGAGGAATAAATTCGTGTAACGAACAACATGGACTATTACAATCAGTTTAATTCAGTGGAAGAGTAGAAAATTCTACCCAGTAAGGGAGCTGAGCGCTTCTGCACGATATGTATGTCTTTTTATTATTATTGTATTCCTGGTTTAACCACAATAGTCATATGCATGACTTCTAGCATGACAATACTACACCTAAGTTCCTAGCGAGAAAATCACTAAACGGACACAGACTGAGCAAAAGTCAAACGGACACAGACTAAGCAAAAGTCACTGAACGGCACAGACTGACCAAGTCACTGAACGGACACAGACTAACCAAGTCACTGAACGGACACAGACTAACCAAGTCACTGAACGGACACAGACTGAGCAAGTCGCTGAACGGGCACAGACTGACAAAATCGCTGAACGGACACAGACTGAGCAAGTCATTTTTTTACATCACACTCGCGCTACATAGAGTGAGGAGGCAAAGGAAACCTCCGACCACCAAATTCCTGAACAGTGACTGATGTGATTTTAACACCATCATCAATAAGGAGCACTTGCTTGTATACAGGGCGAGGATACAGTACATGGTTATTATAAATTTGTTATAAAACTGTTTTTGTAGTAAAAGGACAGTTGTAACGAATATTCAAAAAGGCTCAATCTCAAGTTTTTGTAATTATTAGACGCCAGCGTTCTACATATACAGGACGTTCATCCTTTTTATCAATATTTCTTGCCCTTATTGGAGACTTTATGAGAAAATATATATTATGGAAGAATTGACAAAAGACAGGATCGATCGAGGGGACCTGAATCCTGTTTAAAGTTATATAGACTTTTGTTCGCCAATTTTAAAATACTGTGAATGCAGCAGAGGATCACTTTGAGAAATAAATATATGTGTAAGCAGAGAGAACTTGAAATCAGGGGCTTCTAAAAAGTCTTCGTTTTAACTTCGTACCCCTAATATAAAAAGTTACTGAAAATTTAAAGTAAGCAAATAACTATGCTCACCTAGTATGCGTGTCCGAGACAAGGCAACTTCACAGTTTTCTTTAATAACAACTAGTTTTGCTACAGATTTGATCATCGCAGATCACGCAACACAGGCAACGGGACAAAAACGTGCATAACTGAATTCTCGTAACAGCTGGATTGCAAGCACGTGTACTGCTTATTTAGACCGATCAACACCTAGCCTACAATACCACCTACGGCCTAAGCCAACAATACCACCTACGGCCTAGGCCGACAATACCACCTGCGGCCTAAGCCAACAATACCACCTACGGCCTAGGCCGACAATACCACCTACGGCCTAGGCCGACAATACCACCTACGGCCTAGCCCGACAAAATTACTTACAGCCTTCTTGGATATTTCCTTAGGCGAGAGACCTTGGTCGCCTGCTAGCTCAGACTTCTGTCCATTGAAGCTAGGCTCGTCCTCCGGCTTGGAGCCCTCACTCAAAGGATGAGCTGAGCCACTCGAGGGAGACTCTGCCGAGTCTCCATGACTCTCAACACCATCGTTCGATGCAGTAGAGCCATAACCTGTGCGGACTCGAGAATATGTACTTCACAGTTCACATATTAGTTGAGCTTTACGAAACAACGATCTGAATAAGCTTTATACATAGCAGAAATAAAAATTAATGAGATTAATACAGAAGGTGAAAACTATAATTATTTTAATATTATGTATGATACACTTCCCTAAGCATAATCTGTTTTACTAGGAAGGTCAAAATATATAAGAAGAGTATATTACTTCACAGAATATGGGCACCATAGTTCTTCTGCTCTTGCAATCGATCTGCTTAATACAGAAGAAAATTAAGCCTCAATGATATCGTGACTTCGACAACTGTGGGAAAGCTTTATTTCAAATAATTAGAGCATATCCTTACACAAAGTTCGAGTTTCCGTCCAAGTTCAACACTGTTACAAATATGCACTGATAGGCTTCAAATCATGAAAATAAGGTTCCTAAAACCCACAAAAAATCTAAACAACTACATTTGTTGAAAGAAGATACAGAAATACTCAACAAATAGTGCACTGTAATCTCAGCTGACATGCCACATCAAATCTAGACTGAGGGACCACAGCACGCAAGAGTCTGAGAAGCTCACCAGGCTGTCGGTTTTCCTTATCACAGTCGGCCTGAGGAGCGTGTGGCTGCAACGGGTGCTGCGGAGGCACAGCCAACACAGGCTTGTTGTGACTCAGAGGCTTGTGGCTGGTGGTTGCCGTCTTGCAGGAGGAAGGTGAGCCAGTACAGCCACTAGCGATTTGCTTCGCTAGCGCTATTTGGCGGTCGCGGTCCTCTATGATCAGTCTATTCAGGTACGTCTGGCAACACGAAAACGGTATTATACAAAAAATGAAACTTTTCACAGTGCATTTACTCTAATTGAATATTACAGTATTACAACCGCTGCTAATGATATTGTTCTTACTTGTACTTACTGTACTAGAATTGATGATTGGCCTCTACACAGCACTACAGTTCTGCCTACTTCTGGAGGCGTGACAAAGATGTTATAAGGTGCATCAGACTGAGTACAACTCATCTATTTCTGAACCTTTAACTTCATGAACGTCTAACTAGCTGAGCTTTTTCATACCGAATTTAATTTGAAGCATGGTACCAATTCCTATACACAATTACTTAGCTTCAGAACGTCGCCGTTTCTTAGCAAGACAGGCACCAGCAAATATCTAGTGAAAACAATGCTCAACCGCGTACGCTTAACAATTCAAAACCGCAATTACTTCCATTGGAATATTATCAAAATAAGTGACGACTGCTTAATGACACAGAGTCTGACTTGGAGTTCTATTTCTTGGGAAACTCTGGCCTCCTCAGCGAGGTTGAAGCGTCGCTTGCGTGCCACTCTGATCAGGGACGCGATGTCGTCCCCATAGTTGACTTTTTGTTCCTTGGCCAGATCTTGTGCTGAGTACCACAAAAATAATTGGGAATTAAAGCTAAAACGATCACTTAAGAGCAAATATCCGTCCTACTACAAGACGGTTAATCCATTTACAGTTATACATGTAGTCTCAGAAGTAAAGTAAGGAAAAATAGTCTCACTGTGATAAGTACGCAATTACTTTTCAAAATGACAATAAAAAATTAATATTCAAGTGACAATCTCAGCTTGGATTTAATATAACGAAGTTCTACTTTTCAATCACTTAGAAAATATAACTATGTAGAGAAATCAATTCACCTCTTTGGAAGTGTCGAATGGATTCATCATAGCTCTGATTTTCGAGCAGAGCTTGGCCCAGGAAGAAGTGCGCTTTTACCTGCAAAAAAATATGATCTGAAACTGAGAACATTAGCATCTGCTTATCTGAGTTTACTTACAGTAAGTGAATTGTTGAAATAAAAAATATTAGGGACATACCGATACCAGTATTATAGGCGTCCCTGATACTCTACAAATTAGTAACGATGCTATGAAAGCGCCGACACCTATACTTCTGCCAAAACTTGTAAAAAGTTTGGCCTATAATTAGAATAAAATTGTTCGTCCGTTACAACAAACACGACTGTAACGGACACCAAAAGATACAATTAGTGTGATGAAAATGGCCACTGATAGTTTGAACGATACATATGAATCAATTTCAGTATTTCAACTGGTCTTTCAAGTGTGAGAAAAGCAAGAACATAACTAATCAAGAAATCCTTGAACAAAATAAATAAATAACAATTATACCCATACCGTAATGTTTTTTAAATAAGCTATTTTCACGTAATGATCATGGCAACTATATTGACACCTGCACACATATTGTCGCAGAAATTACCAGCATGGGGTCAATCTCCAGCGCAGCACGGCAGTCTTGCATAACGCGGTCATAGCGACGACACTTCAGGTGACAGAGAGCACGATTTGTGTAGTAGATAGACATTCCCGGCTTCTTAGCCTGAGAACACCAAAAATAATATGACCCTTTGGTGAAAGACATATTAACCCTTTCGATCCTGTTGAGACATACATGTCCCGACAGAGAGCAAACGCCGGATCAAAAGGGTTAAAAGACAGAAAAATATTTTATACAGGCAGTAAAAGGCAGAGTTATAATGGATTAAGGATGCCTCAGACGCACACACAACACACATCCAATTTCAAAATGCACTGCTTGATGCAGAATCTAATAGCAGAGGGTGCTGTTACTGAACAGTCTCATTGATGTGCTTACACAATTACACAGATAAACAAAAAAATAACTAGTTTTATCTTCCAACACTAACAATTGTAATCTTGTCATATGCTGATTGTACAAATAAACTTCCTACCAAATAACTAAACACAAACTGTGATGCATTCTACTGTCAACTAAAAAAAATAAGTCAGGCTATTAAGAACAAATAACACACTTAACAGATTATTAACAGACAGTGATTTTGCACTGCAGATTCAACTCATAGCCAAGGTAGCTTTAAATTTCACTAAAATATTTTGCTGACATACACAATTTGTTCAGAAAATGGTCAACTACACACTAAAAATAATTTGATCTAGTTTATAAGTTGCTAGTTTATGCGTTTGTATGTCACTGAAGCACAAAATGTTATGAATGGAATATCCGATGTAGATAAAAGACAAATATCCTCTTCATGAGATATTCAACTAGTCAAAGTGCTTGCATGGCATATGCCAAGTGCAGAAAGCATAGTAAAATTTCTTGACCAATTGAACATTTATGAATACATTACCTTTTTTACTGGCTTCACCACTAAAAATTAAATTCATGGCATTTAACACTGCCAAATTTTATAAATTAGCTAACTCACTGTGAACCAGACTAAATTACTAGCCAGATTGTTTTCAAAAAGTGATCAATATTGTCTATGAGTTTACACCTTAGCTACACAGTAAAAATTTGCTATAGCTTTATCGTAAACAAATTATGAATAATATAAAATATTTTAATAGAAAATTCAAAGTTTTTAGAAATAATTTCACTCAATTCAGAATTTAAGACAGTAATCAAATAAGAAAATTGAAAAAAGATGTTCTGAAATTTATTCAGGAACATCAATAACTTCCCATAAAATTGCAAAACTGATGGCCTTTGCAGTAATTAGTTACCAATTCAGTTGATTTTTTAAAAATTTATCCCAATAATAATGTATAAAAATATAATAGAAGAATTTAAGTTTAAATGTTCAATTAGCAGTAAGTTAAAAGTTGCCTATAGCATTCTGGGCTAAAATGTTTTGTAAAATGAATCAGGACATAAATATTTACATAAGATGCCAAGACAGCATAGGAAAACACCGGGTGTCCCAAAAAATGTACCTTCTCTTTGACTGTCCATTACTAAGGAGAAATAATACCTAATAATACCTATATATAATAGTTCTTCCAATGACATTTAATTTTTTCAAATTTAATGTTATTTTTGTCAATTTAATTCATTAGACTTATATTTATAGAAATAAACACCTAAATCAAAACACAATGACACCCTGTACATACTTACAATGGCATCTGAATAGCAGCGGATGGCATCTTCATACTTCCTTGCTGCAAAATATTTATTGCCTTTGTTTTTAAGCTCAACATCATTCATGATTGAGTCTGCAAAATAAGAATATATATAAAAACATACAATGAAAGCTTTGATATTTTTATAGCATCTTTACTGGAAGCAACTGATACTAATTGTAATAGGAAGTTTGTACACAATCAAACCCAGTATGTACACTTGCATTAGCAAATACATCTTTATTTAGGAGTGCTACTATATTTACACCTTGAAATTGCAAGATAAATTCTGGCTAATTTATGTCAAAATAAAAATTCCACAGAATGAAAGTTCACTCAAAAAGCTTAGTGCAGTAAAATAAAAGCTCAGAGCCTCAGCATTTCAAAGTAGCAACCAGAAAACAGGCAGTGTATTGAATGCTATCAGAAAAATTAAATAAATAAAAACATTGGAAAGAACAAAGGTCAAGATGCTGAATCACACGAGTTTTGAAAAAAACTTTGAGAATTTCACTTCAAAAAATATTCTGAGCTTTACATAAGGAAAATCTAGGTTTATTATACAAGATACAATAAATATGTTAATTAATTAATTAAAATTGATCTATAGCATCAAAACATTATTTTCTTCTGAATAGTTAAGTAAGTAAAATAATTATATGATGTAGTTTCTTAGTACTAACCCTTCTAATCTTTCTTGAGATGAAACAAGAGGGTTTGAAATTTGTTGTGATGAGCAATAAAAATATTGTTGAAACAAAATAGATTTTTAAGGAAAGCAACACAATTAGAATGTATATTCTATGCTCTTAGGTTGACCAAATGGACAACAATGACTTTAACTGTTAGGTGTCTTACACTAGTATTGGTCTCACTATGTATTTATAACTGCAGAGTGAGAGGTCTTAATATCACATACAACAATGAATATCATAAATGAACTCAAGATATTTTCTTTATACTACACAAGACAACAACATTGTTTGATTTTTTTCACATACTATAAAAATTCTACATAGATGAGAACTTGGTAACTATTTCTCAACGATGAGACTATACTGATGATCCTGTCGTGGTACAGACAGGCTTGCTATCAGTTGTAGCACACATTGACCTCTAATTACCCTACATTCACAGACTTTTACTTAAGAACATACTCACATTGACATAATATACAAGACTGATTAATAATACCTTACGATTATTATTAAAACTATCTAAGACCGAAGTTCATTGACGAACACCTATTTAAAATTTATTAAATTATATTTGAACCAATCTTTGAATTTAATTCAAGTTATCAGTCAAGTTTTTGAATCACATGAACATTTCGGCAGCGCAGTCAGCGAGTAAACACCCATAGATTGTCATCCTTGTTCTACACGCAGATAACCAGGCACACTGTCCTCGTCAGCAGAGATATTAAGGCATCGCAAATGACATAGAAATCAGTACAATGTGTCCAAAAATTCATGTTCAAGCTCTCATTCTGAGGCGGTCCAATTTATGGAAACAGAAATTTAAAGTAACAGTTCCTTATCAAACATTCATGTGAATTCCATTACATAGACTGACACAATGTTCAGTCACCAGATTCTATGAACGAAGACCTGTTTAATCCGGAGAATTTTGCTAAAACTATTTTTCCAGAATCCAGTTGCACAGAAATGTCGGACTGCTATAGTAGTATGTAGAAGTTTGTTTCGATAGCAGCTTCGCAAAGGTTTAAGAATATGCTAGAGAAGTTTTTCATCAGTGATTTCAGCGTTGAATAAAAGAAAGAAACATACTTTATTCCGTTCACACACCCCTTAAATAAACTATGTTTTTCAAATTGCTTATGCCAACATCTTGAGATTAGTGATCATGATTCCAACGATGGTGTCCGGCCACCTTGAGACTTTGGGTAGAAGCTCGACTTCGGGCCTTGCAATGATCTGGAAGTTTGACAAAACAGAGAACTTTAACCCTTTCGGTCCCGACGGCATCTTTGGTAGCCGCAGTCATTTTTCGCCTATTAAGATGCAGAGCAATACGTGTGTCTGTGCAAACGCTGGTAGGGCAGTGCAAGCTACAGTTTAATCAGGACAATGCAGTGACCGTAAAACATCACAAAACATCTTTTTTAAAATTTGATGTTAAATATGTTGAAAAGGTTCTGATATTTGCATCATGGTACCGAAAAGGTTAATCTAGTCAGTTAGCCAGCCTTCCTGGCTCCTGCGTCATAAGCAGAGAAAATTTGCGGGCTGCATGTAGAAGCTGTAAAGTTTTGGTTTGGTGGTTGGTGTATTTTTAAGCAACCAACTTTAACAAACCTAATCTAACTGCCCGTGTGACCTTACTCAAGGAGAATAAAGGAACCAGTGAACAGGAACTCGGCTTGTATTCCAGGAAATTGGCACGAGAAATAGCTTGGAAATTCTTGGGATGCTTGAGCCAGTCCAGAGCGTCCAGATGATGGTTAGGCCAGTTCAGCTTCAGGTAAGAGTGGCCAGTCCGGAGCTATAGCGACAATGGCTTGGAAATGCTGCACCAGCACGGTAGGTAATTAAGTGGGCTTCAAGTAGCAGTGAGTGGTCTCAGTCTCAGTGAGTGTGTGGCAGACGGTCCCCCAAATTCAGGGAATTATAACCTAACGTCACATGTTGAAGTTCAGTAAATGGCGTGGCTGGAGAGCTACGTCTAGTTAACGAGCGTGAAGATGTTGCCAGAAAACGTTTGATTGGGAAATACTTTCTGGCTAACGCTCTTAATATTAATATTATTATTATAATGTACACTAAATATGCACGCTTTAATTGTAAAGAGTTCGTAAAAATCACTCGAATTTTAGTCTTATTTTTATTACTAAAAATAAAGGTTATTTTAATATTTGTAATTTTATAATCTTTAAAGGGGTAGCAGGTTATGCTACAAAGCGAACCCTCGAAATTAAGGTTATAGCAATAAAGCACAGGTCGCTTACCACTAGACTACAGTAATTGATGGTAGTACATCGCAAATGACATTTGAAGTGATTCGAACATGCTAAGGCTACATAGTGCTCGTGTTAATCCTGATCGCTTGAGTAACGTGGAATTATGAGGGTGGTTTAAAACATGTTTAAAATCTCTTTTTCATGTCAAAATTCCATGTGTAACGGTGAAGAGGTTACCACGTATTTCATATACTCATTGAAATATATTACCACACGTATTTCAACATGTACGATATGTTATATCTTACTACCACCTGACTTAAGTTCACTCACTCTTGTGTAGAATATATTTTGACCGCTCAAATTTTTCTGAACTGTATACGTATGAATTCCTGAATTATGGCATCATACTTTGTATAACGTAGATATATAGCAGTCAAGTACTGGGGGTAGAATAATCTAGACTATACATAGTATGGTGTCGTAATTCAAGAATTCATACGAGTACAATTGCGCAAAATATGAGCTATCAAAACTATTCTACGCAAGGGTTGGCGAATGTAAGTTAGCAAATGTAGTCATATCCTACATATTGAAATACGAGGAGAAATATACGTACCTAAATGAGTCTATGCGCAACGAACATCCCGCCGCTTCACCGCGTGTTTACGGGCAGAGAAGAAGCTGTAATGCCGCCATCGATATCGATATCCAATAAATTCTAACTTTGCTTCTTGAAAGAAAGAGAATGAACCTCTTTTCTGGGCTATTAGATGGATAAAACTTACCTTCACAAGTCCTCAAAACAACTTGCCCTGCCCGTGAAGCCGAGCCTCACAACAGTGTTCATTCTTTCCATCATCAGGACGTCCAATTTCAGGGACCATTGCCTCAGCCGTACACACTGGATGTTACAAAGTTAAATTTACAAAGTGTTGTGTAAATCAGAACTTCTGATCGTTCACACTTATTTTCAAAAAGCGTTGATACTACAGTATCGGTTTTGTTACAGTTATAACACAGTTCATACATTCTTTTTATGATACTACGCATGGAAGACCTACCACTTAAGGATTTTATGATAAGGCATTTTTAAAAACCAATGCTGTTACATTTCTTATGTACCAACTTTATTGGAAATATACGTTTTTGTTTTTTGTTTGTTTTGTTTAACTATATTCTAAAGCTTTGGGGCAGCTCTAAATATTACTCTGAGCCTGTATTCCTGAAAGTTTCTAATTACTCAATATCAGATTCAATAGCAGCTTTTCATGCTATTTTTGAGCGATGATGCCAAACATTTGTTCACGCGTCAAAATTACATCGTAATGACATACATACATATATCAGAGCTACCGTTGCCATATTATATTATATTTTTTTCTAGCGGTGATTGCAAAAATTAAGGTCTTTTTATCTAAACCAAAGTCGAAAAATATATGTATGATTTAAAGCCTTGTTACATGAAACTATACTTTTTTCACCATTTGTGAAGTGCAGAGCAGGGCAATCATCCAAAAGGAACGTGTCTATTAGTCGAGGATGACGACATAACTTCAAGGGAAGGTGAGGATCACGAAAAAACCTCGTTTATTCAATATAGGAGTTTATTGTATACATACATACATGCATACTCACACACATACATACCTATGGATATGACCACAGGAAACCAATACATCGTACACTGTACATCTCATTTATAGCAAATACTTAACAAAAAATTTTTTCAGTTTACGTGAAAATAACGATGCACACCCTCGATGACACTTCTTTCCTTTCAGCGACGAGGTTTTATTTCTGGCGGTAGTAGACGCTATGCTTGAAAGGGTCTTCTCTCTGGAGCATTGGCATCTGCTTCTTCGTCCTGTTTATATAATTCGAAATATTAGGATTAACTACATAAACATTTTTTCTGAATTCACTCGTTAGAGAAGCTTAGTAGTCTCTTTTCACTGAAAAGCGTTTCTTTGAACTAGAATTTGTTAAACGGTTCATATTAATTTTTGAACAATAAAGAAATAGTATGATATAGAGGACACTGTTTACATAATTATTTATTTAAAAAACTGCGTTAGAACACTTCTATACATGATTCATTTATGGTCTGTTTTCAAATGTCGTTCAAAAGAAGTCTCTCTTAGTTTATGAATCCAAAAAATGCACCGGAAAACAATATATGCTTAAAGTAATACAATTATTTTCAAATTCATTTATATGTATGCAACTTTTTTATAGACATTTATTAGAGTCTTTTAGATTATTAGAATCTTTGAATTCGAAAACTATTGTATCAGTTGTACTCCATATTGTACATTGTTCTTGAATTATTGTCCTGACCATAACATCCAGCTAAGTATCATACATTCAGTAGTGCAGTAGAGCTGTCTTCAAATACATACATTTGATAATTTTTTGAGTTTGCGCCGTTGATACGCTATTACTGAAAGAGAACAAGGAAAGATTCTTTGCGGTAAATCATATTCATTTACTACACTCGCATACATCAGGTCTTGAATGACTCTCAAACTGTAATTTCTTCGTCCACATTTCGTACGATCAAACTCACCCTAATGTGAGTTCTACTTAGCACTTGAATTAAGCAGCTCCAGTTTGACAAATATGAACACGTTCTGCGCATGACACTTCTTACAATCTCTGTGCACTCTATTTGCTTTCTCTTATTGCCGTTAAAATATGTCCCTAAATACTAATACGTCGAACTGAGCACTTTTTCTTCTAAATGCGGTGACTATATGATTGTACACTAAATCAGTTGCTTGAACATTTAACCAGGTGATAAGCATTACTATAACGACCGAATTGCACCCTACCGAAAAAGCTTTCATTTGACTGCTCTGTATTATTGGACACTGACATCATTACATCAAAAAGTTTCATGAGTTCAGTGATCAGTAGGTCACGTTTCTCAAATAAAGATTCATTCATTCTACATTATTACAAAAGTACCTGGTATATTCCTTTGATTCTTTCGTAGAGGTGCTGCTCAGGTGAGCTTCTGTTAGTGACGAAGGTGAGGCTAGTGCCTGTCTGGGTGGAGATCGCGAGCAGCACCGTGATGACCACCGTAAAAGGGAAGGAAAACACTGGCACTTGTGTCTGCAACGTTCAATATGACTTTTCAGCTTAGACTTCATTTCTTACTTATAGTAGAATATTGTTAGTAATTAATTCAATCAACTTTGATTTTACCATGTTTCATAGATTTAATTTATACTGTTAAGACGGCACTTGTAGGAAACAACACAAATCGGATGAAAATTTAATTTAAAACCATTTTTATTTACTTCTGTTGCAGAGTTAGGCACCCAATCAGAAGGATTTCTTCAGTAGAGTTAGAACGACGTATACATAAATCGTAAGCGCACATCCATCCCTCAATGTTTTACACTTTACGAAACATTTTTGGGGGGTTTCATCATCCGTCAGTTACGAGACATTAATAAGCTTTGAAATCATCGACTTCCATCTTTATGTCATCGTCACCATTTTAGCAAACAAAACGCAGATTGTGCTAAACTTGCATCATATTTTCCCTAAAACATTCGTGCAGATAGTTTTGTTTGTGATACATTGTGTCATCTAAACTGTTCATTACTGCTTACAAGATTATCTGTAATGAAGTATAAATATTTCGATAAGAGAGTGCTGGGCAAGCAAGAATAACGCATTTATCATTCATTTCAGGTGCTTTCACAGTAATCACAGTCAATAGCTCTACGCATGGTTGTGTCCCAGAACAGTGTTCAACAACCCTTACAACGCACCGTGACGAAGATGTGCAAGATGGTGGCCTGCAATAGAACTGCCATCACAGCCCCGACGATGACCACGATGACTGTGTGGAACGACGGTTGCAAGAAGAAAAATAGCCCGCCCGACACCAGCAAGCTGTTGAAGCTCCACAGACCCTCATACACCTCCACAAGAGGTCCTGGATTGAGCAGAGCAGCTGCTCATTGAAGGAAAAAAACGGAATTGGCTAAAGTTAAAGTAATTCTGTAAACCAGCATGTAAAGCTACTGGTTAAACAAATAAATAAAAACGTATATTTTCAAAATGTTGGTACATGCATTATGAAATGTAACCGCATTGGTTTTTAAAGATGCCTTTCATAAAATCCTTAGCGGTAGGTATTCTATGTATAGTAGATGATATAACAGCGTATTCGTAAACATTCACGTCATGCAATGAAGGTTAAATATACATGGTGAAGCAAATGAAACTTCACTTTTTCAATGATGACTTTTAGAGGTCACTTGGTGACACTTGTAAATTCTGACGTGGTAGGTATTCTACGCATTTAAGTGATAAACGAAATATTTTCTTCAGGCATAGCTTAGAATTAACATCATTGCATATAACAAAATCGGATGTTAAACATTCGAGAAAGACCAAAAAAGAAAAATTATAGGAGTGAAAAGTTCAAGTATGAAGGTGCAATTGTTATTAATTTGAAATTGTAATTTCTAATTACTAGTGAACTGTTTAGTATGACTTGCTAATTATTTATTTAATTTAATCATTATTATAGTTATCTGTAAATATGTAAATATCATCGCGTTTAATGAAATCGAACGTTACATATCAGAAAAAGACTAAGAAAAATAAAAAATGAAAAAGAGTGAATGTCTCATATTATCAAGATTTAGATGTTAATATACGTAGATAAGAAGAGCTGAAGGAGACTAAAATTCTGAGGTTTCACATTCACTGATTGTAACAAAGCAATTACTAACATTGACGTATGAACTTTATGATTATACCCTCGAAAAGTAAAATAAAATAACATAAAAGATAAATAAAAATATCTAAAAGCCTTAGAAGAAGAATAAACTGTAGAGCAAGCACAAATTCAAATACAATTCTATTTATTTTTAGGCAAAATACAATTTGTTTCCTATCAAAAAATTTTTGTTTTTTGTTTTTTTCATTATGAAAACTGAACATTATGAACATTGAAACATATACCAGATAAAGAGGCACCAATTAATAAGCCTAAAATTTGAAACTAAAAAAATAAAAACGCCCCGGTTTTTGATCAATTTAAATTAGTCGATTTGACTCCAAAGCTGCGGAATTGTAGCACGAGTTTGATATTTACGTTTATTTCGTTTGAATATTGTTAACTCTACTTCAGTTTACACTCAAGTTGTGTGACGCAAACACATGGTAGATACTTATATACATATGGAGTATGCTTCGTTACGAAGTTAATTTTGTTTAATCATAAATAGGAACTAAGTTTTCTGTATGTGTTCGCTACTTTGGTATTCGATTTTTTTGTTAAAAATAGTATTAAAGAAATCGTTAATTGTATTCTTACACATTCAGAATTAATATGTGTGAAATGTAGAATTAGATTTGAATGTTTCACCAATGATAATTGCTGAAGAAAACGTACGAATAATACTCTATCAAAAGCAAATCAATCTAATTTTTAGTTCAGCGTTCCTGCACAGAGCAATATGTGTGCTCACATGTTCTTTACATCGAAAAAACAGGCACGTTTTGTTGATGATGATTGTTGCATGTTCCTCTAGATTGAGTGTATTTACTACTTATCCTTTCCAGAACATAAGGATACACAACAAGTCGAACACGAATTCTTCGAAGAACCTTATACTGTAAGATCATCCGCAATGGAGGGGCAACTGGAAGAAAAAATTATTTGAAAGAAATCTTTTTTGATGAGAGTTTCCTCAAGGAAGATACTGCCATCCTGTATTGGAAGGACCTGATATTCGATCAATTGGTGTTTTTTTAAAGCCGATCACGAGAGGAGATTTCATCGTGAGCACGAATGATGATTGTTTTCGAGTTGTGTACTATGATGGGCCATCAGCTGACTTTACAACGTAACACAAGGAAGGAAAATTAGCTGAAACTCTGATTGTGAACGCCATCGTCATATTCAAATATCCTTCAAGAAAATTTTTCAGGTCAAAATGTTCTACTATAGGAGCCCAGGCTGTTGTGTTCACCTTACCTTACCATTTACAGTGAAGTTATTTTACTTTAAATTTTAATTTGCCTCTGGATAGAAAGAAGCATGATTATTGTACGCAAAAATTGTATTTTAGATAAACATTTTCAGTTAAAAGCACCTTTACTTAAAAATATTTTATAAGAATATGTTACTAAAACTTCAGGGATCATACTAACTTCGTAAATCTCGGGCGATACCATTCTCTGAACAGTCATATCGAATCACTTCGTTTTTTTCAGATTTTTTTGATTGAGTGATTTTCTATAAAACACTCAGTGTTGGAAGCTTGTCTCACGACGCTAATCACAAATAACCTACCTATGAAGGAAGCAATGGTGCTGCCCGTGTAGAAGGCCGCTGTTAGGATGGGCGAGTAGATGAAGAAAGCGAGCCAAATGATGACGGACGAGGTTAGGTTCCCCACACCGTAAACTTGACCTGCTGCCACAATACTGCCTTCGAACACCTGTACGTCCAACTACTATGAAACAAATTCCTCAAACGTTGAGTAATTTTTTGAATGTATGGCTTGCAAACTTGGATGAACAACTACTAAGGAATAGAAGAATTCATTAGACGCATGCTTACTTGCTCTGGCGCAATTTTCAGTCTATGTACTTGTGAGCTGCCTACTTAATAAATTTGACCAGCTGTAAAGAGTGTCCAGTATTCAGCTCTTCACGAAACTGTAGTTAGATGTTTTAAACAAATTTCAATATAAAAGTTATTCAGAGGAAGAAACTAACAGATGCTATCGCAATGAATTTCTGTCTTAGTTACACAATATTAGTCCTGAGTGTCTTCAGCGTGTTGAAAACGCGTAGTGGTTCTCCAAGCTTAGTTCTATATAGTAACCGTAAGGGTTCTCATCCGGAAAGAGCAAGCGACAATTACGTTCGAGAAGTAAGACGCATGAACTGTTTTCGGTTTTTAGTTCATTGCTCTATGAGAAGGTGCAGAGTCATGAATTAAATATTAGCGTTAGTGTTCAAAGTGTTCTTCAGCCCTCAGTAGCCATAAGGATTCTATAATGTCCTAGATATTATTTGAATTGTACAATTTTACCTGGGATTGAACAAAACCAAATAACTTCTTCTAAATTGTGTCATCGTCGCTCACGTCGTCTCAGTCGCTGCTCTTTCAACTATTTAAACTTTAATATTCTGCAAACATATGCGTTCATTCAAAGTCCTACATCTAGCCATTGTTAGTTCTTATTCAGGCAGATCATCCACGAAAATTATTTACAGGAATTAGTGAAAAATATAAAAAATACATCTCTACAATCAATCATGCGCGCCAAAAACTTGAGTTCCTAGTTTCGGCCACTAGATTACAGTCTTTAGTTCAGGAGCTCTTACTTTCGACCACTGGATCACATCTTGTTGTGCGGTGAAATTATCTTTGAGTTCTTTGGCGTAGGTGCTGAAGTCATAATCCAAAATGTCATCCGGTTCCTCCTCAGGAAACGGGACTAAGAGGTGCGATCCATATCCATGCATGGCACCGCGTGCTGCCAGCACCAGCCCTGCGGCCACGATGTTGAACGGGATGGATTGGGTAGGCAGTCTCGTGGGGCTCATCAGAGAGTTCAGGCCCACATCCACGTAGCATCTGGGGACACAGAATCCGTGAACGTGAGAGCCTGTTTACAAATTTTAGATGGTAAGGTAAGTTTTATAACCTCTAGAAGAAACTTTCAAAACACTCATGGATGATTTGGAGGAAATGAATACTGGAAATATTTAGAATAATCTCTCAGACATTCGTAGGTAAATTACATTCTAAGTTTATTTAATTGCGTTATATGTTGGTCAATGAATTCATGCGTGTGCAAATATTGCACGACCTTAAAAAAATAAAATGATTGCATATTTGCCTCCTTATCAATAATGTGATTGAATCATACCTCCTAACTATTTATTTAATAAATTTTACAAATGATGAGGGTATGTGACAAATTCCTAGATTTAATTCTTCTAAACAGTTTTCTAAATCATATGTCATTCTGTATCACGAATCAAATTCTCACTATGAACTAAGGGGGTTGAATGTTCTACCAATTAACATTTTTTCCTAAAAAATATTTGACTAGCAGAAAGATTAAAAACTTGTTAAATACCCAAGACTTCTTTTGAATGTCTACATGATTTCTCTCACTTTGGTGAATGATTTTTTTTCATCTTGCTGGGTCAAGGATGAACCAGCGTATTTTCACACATAATAATCCTATTAGCTTAATATTTTCCAACTCTGTGATACTATATTACAAAGCATCATAACTTGCATCAACGAGATCAGGAATACACAGTATGATGTAGATGTATCATGTATGATGTAGCATGATATAGATCGTGGGCATGATACATGCGAATCTAGCAAAGTAGACCTCGAGGTCACTGTAACTATGCATTTAATATAATTTCCGCTTCAGTGTGACACAAAGCACGCCTACCAGCATTCATGCACGAGATTTGTTTCACTTTTAAATTATAGACGAAAACAGTAATGTGCTTTATGTTGTGCGCATCTACTTTGTATCGCAGTTCTATGCTGAGATGTTAATGTTGTTTTTGTTAATTTTTGACATCGCTTTACGATGCACGTACATACAATGTGCATTTTTCTCAACCAAGACTGAATGAACGAGTGCTCTAATTTTAAGGTTTGTTATGTTTTGTTTCACAGAATTTTGTTCTCGATAATATTGTACAATTCATTCTGGTCTATAACCTGAAGTTTAATAAAGTTCGTCTTAAGAAACAATGAATCAGACAAATTGTTATCTAAATCATTATTATCCAATTTCCTCATGAGAGAAGCAATGTAAACAAGCAAGGTCTGCACTGAGGTGTTTTAGGAGTAGGTGAGTGCGCATGAAAGACTGTACAGTTCGCTAAGCAGATTCTGGTCAGGAACATCGGAACGAGCAATGAAACAAACATCGATGAAAAAGTGGCATTATCATGTTCAGAGGATGGTACAGTGGACGGAATCCAATATTGCTGTACTGAGAAATTTAAAATTTAATATGCTTCCAACAAATCAGAACAGGTATTGTTTACGCAATAATTACATGCAGATGCATAAGGAAAAATATGCATGGAAAACAAAGAAAGAAACATTTTAATGAATTAAAATAAATTTTTCACTTTTTAGAGAGAAAAAAAGTATTCGCGCGATTTGAATTTTATATGATTTAAAACTTTTAAGTTGCTTTTAGTGTCAAGATTGTTTGAATACAATATTCTACATTATTATAAAAGGTTATCAGTAGGTTTTTTTGATCTAAAAATAGAAACTAGATATTCTTCATCAATGCGTCATCGTGGTAAAAGATAAAGAATTAATGAACCCACAAAAATAACTCATTTTTAAAGTATAAAGAAAAGGTAGAAGCTACAAGAAACTGTTAAAAAAGTTATCAATTCCATATAATATTATTTGCTCATTTATTGTAAGATATGGAAACATGAAAACTGTTGAAAACCAAATAAGATTTGGTGCTCCAAGCGTAATTTCTCTCAGATCTTCGAGGATATTACTGCGTTAAGGTAAAAAATACAATAATTAGTAGTGAAACATTGCAAGAAGATTTACTCACCAGGAATCAGTCGTAATAACTGAACGATAAGCATTGAAATTCATGAGAACAATCTGAAGTCGCACTCACCGAGGAGAACTCCACTACAGTTAAAAAGGCGCAGAAATACACAGTTAGAATTGGTTAGTGTACAAAAGGGGAAGTAAGAATTATTCTGATATAGTTTTGTTGAATAATGAAGATAAGATTGAGATACTTGGACGTTGTTCAAGGAATCATGTATGGAGGAAAGACGGCACTGACTTCAAACTGATCATTATTCCGGCAGTAAAAATTTGGTAGTGGCAGCATCATAGTTTGGAGATGCTTCTTTAGAAAAAGTACTGGAAATGCAGCAGTAATAGATGGTAGAATCAACGTTGCAGTATATCAAGATCTTTTGAAAACATACTTTTCAATTTCTTTCGGTTTAAAAGCATAAACTTCATGAAGACTGGGTATTCCGACAAGAAAATGACCTTAAACAAAATCTACGAGGAAATAGGAGGCTGAAATTTATGTCAATATACTAGAATGGCCTGGTGAGTTCATAGATATTAGAACCCAATACATAGAACCCAACAGAGAATTTGTGGTGTTATTTAAGAATCTAGCTCCTACAAACATTCTGAATCTTATAAGCATATGTATGTGAAAAAGAATGGAATAAAATACCAACAAGAACTTGCAAGTCATTAAGTGAGAACTACGAGTACAAGAAGAGATTGGTCGCTGTTGAAGCGAGTAATGGCTGTGCAACAAAACATTAACTGTTATGAATTATTTCCTGTGTTTCACGAACACCTTTTCCTCTTTTAAAAATGAAAAAACATTTTAATAACATTTCCTCCCTTATATCAGAGATTTCTTTTTCTTATGCATATTTCTTCCTTATGCATCTTTATACAATTATTATATGAGTGGAAAAATTTTAGATTCACAGGAAGTACGTATATTAAATTAGAAATTTCTTGCTATGCGAATATTTGTTTCCTTCCCAGCAATTCCATCGTTGTATGAAACATGCCAACAGTGTGTTTGTGTTTGGTGAATACTCAAACTCCTTTTTCCTGCAAAGAGTGATAGCGACTAGGAGAATTCTAATTGTTTAGTTTTATGATTGAGATTATAACAATGATTGTTTTATAAATGGCGGGTAAGTCTACCGAATGAATGACTGAAAAGTAGTATTCCGACAACATTGAACCTTATTTACTTAGCCTTTTTTAAAGTTCTACCACCCAAGAAAGCAATTGAATTCAAGCATCATGAGAAAGGAGACGAAGACGCGTATGTACCCTGAAGCTAAATAGCTGAAATTTGAAAGAATTTTAATGCATGCGTAAGACTGCGAACCTTACGAAAATGAAGAAGATAATTTATTCCCTCTGTTGGCACAAAATAAATAAATCAAATGGAAGAGAGGCAAAAACTTCATAAACGATGTGAAAATTTGAAGAGGAGTTGAGCAACATCAATCTTTACATATTTTGGCTTTGAAGTGCATACTTAGTGGTATAACTGCGTGTTTAAACTCTTACTACACATCATGATCCAATATATCTCGTTATGTATGCCATAGCTTCAAGGAAAGAAAAACATTATAATATTAGTGTTATAAATAGTCATAAAAACATTAAGCGTCCATTATGATAAAAGTGTGAATTAACTCCTTACGTGATGATTGAGGCGGCGGCGATGAGGAGGTAGTGGTACCAGCGGACCTGGAACTCGAGGAGCGGAGGCACGACGGCAGTACACACGGCGCCCACCAGCAGGGAGTTGAAGGCAGTGACGCCGTCGCAGACGAGGGCATCTGGAGCACCCAGCGCCTGCGTAGGTATGAGGTCTGTTTATTTCAGTGGAGCTAAGCACCATAAAATACAAGCCTGTTCATTGATTGCCTAATATTCAATAGAAAAGGGCTTGATACTAAATTCTCAAATTACCTGACGCTTTTTGAATTTAAATGAAAATTTTAGTGAAAGTTTTATTTGCATGACGATTTTCGTTTAGTATTTTCTTTGCCATCGGAAGAGTAAGCGGGAAGGCAAAAATACATAGAAAGCAAAGATTTTGTGTTTTTAATATATTTCGAAGTGCAAAATGAGGTGAAGATGATTAGTCCTGAAATGCTAGCTCGCTTGCTGCTCAGTTAGAACAGTAATCAAGAGTCAATCAGGGAAACTGTCACCGATTAACAAGTTTATTTAAAAATAATGATCTGTGTGAACGTGTTCTTAGCATAGTCAGTATTGAACGTAGATTTTAACTTATGATGGAAGTGTCGAAACAATACAGGATTGCTCCATTATTAGTATATGAGTATGTATCATAAGTAGTGCATCTAATTCATATAAAAATCGTATTTTTCATCAGCATGTGATAACCAATAACAGTAAATTTCGTCTTACACCTCATTCTAGCTTTTCTTCTATTTTTCCTGTGTTCAGTTACCCTAACTGGTAGCGGATTTTTTACTCTTGAAGTCCTTTTGAACGAAGGACATATCGATGATGCTAACGAGCCTTTAGAAAGAACGGAGTGAGAGGAGCATTTGTCTATAAATTTAAACTGAATATAAACATTAAAACTGTTTAATGTATATGTAAAACAAACAGAGAGCAAATGGCACCATATATAATCAAAGAAGGGTCATTCAGGATTGTTATTCTGATCATCTAGGAGCATCCTGGATGACTTTTGTTTATGTGATGTGTGGTGTCATTTGTTCTTCATTTGCTGACCACATTGTCAAGCTTTAATGTTCATAGTCAAATTGAATTCAATTCGTTCAAGTCTTAATGTTCATAATCAGATTGATTTCAATATGTTCAAGTCTTAATGTTCATAGTCAAATTATATCCAATCCGTTCAAGTCTTAATGTTCATAGTCAGATTAAATTCAATTCGTTCAAGTCTTAATGTTCATAGTCAGATTGAATTCGTGGACTAATGGTTTTTTACTTTGATTGGAGATTCATTAGTATAGTAGCGTTCAGCAGTGAAAACATGCTGCTCATTAGTACATTCCCGTCTTGAAAATCCATTTTTTTGTAAAATGCTGACAAGTACAGTAACGTATGAACTAAATGAATAAAGTTATCAAGTTATCATACGATGCAAACCTTACAAATATGAACTTTTTCATATAAGTTTTTGTTTCCCCTTTTTAAACCAATCAATTTTTTGAGTTGTAAGCTTTTACTTTCGAGCATTTTTTTCTTTGTAGCGTTGCATATTCCTATTCTGGTTCCATGCAAAAACTCCGAAAATGTTAGCGTATAAAGGGACCACACACTAAGAGCGTATTCGTAATTCAATGAACTATATACATTCGTTTTGAAAACAATTTCAGTCTTGAACAAACAGCAGTCTTCATGCTTAAAACAAATCGTCCATAAAATTAAATTCATAAAATATTCGGTATGCTTTTAAAAAACCATTCTCGTGTATATTCCCATTGCAGTCGCAGGCAGGAGTTCAAGATACATCATCCATCACCTATCGGGCACGTTAAAATATTCTGACGCCGGCTGAAGACATGACACGCTGTAACGATGTTGCTCGTCATTATTATTATTATTATTATGTTCCTAGTTTAACCACCGCAGCCACAGCAAAAGTGATCTCAGCAGTGATATGTTGCTCGTTAATATTTGAAAAATGAAGCGTGCGTAAAGGAAACTACTACCGAATTCATTATTGTTGTTATCATACGATGATGCAAGCTGAGGGGCCTTGATTATCTTGTGGAAACTGAAGGAGTGTTTGCGTTCCGTTGTTGTATTGAGGAGTCTGCCTCACTCAGGCTGGACGTCTCATGAGACCGAGGCAGTCGGCCGCTCAGCACAAACACCGTCATCTCCAATCGTTGCTTCTTCTCATGAATATCTTCGTGGTATTCAGGTGAAGCATCAGGAATGTTGGCTGTGGAAGGAGAACAGCTTCCTCTTTGAGGAAACTTCCCCCACCCAGACGTTACTTAAAGCTTTACTCTTACAATGCAAGGAAAAATTGTTGAGCAAAATTTAACACTTATGGTCCCTGCCTTTCAATAAGTTAAGTATTCACAGTTTTTCGGCATCCGCTCGTGGCTCCTCTTGGTCGAAGGCCAGTGGCCCTTCAAAGGGGCCACTGGCCTCAGGTTAGGTAACGTTAGTATACAACATGTCCTGATTAAACAGCATCAAAGCAGCGACCTGAGTGTTTTGTGCGTTCTAGATAGTAGATGTCGTCGTAAGTTCTGCAACGACACGCAGCGATTAGGTTTTAACACCTGCGTAGAAAATTAATGCAAAACCATTCAAGCTCGCTGTTAATGCATGCATATACTTATTATATGCTATATTCATTATATATATATATATATATATATATATATATATATATGTATATATATATATATATATCGAATGAATATATGTGCATACACCTATTTAATTCATAATACATTTTTGCTTGACCTGACTATAAATTGGTTATTTGTTTATTTACATTCGGACAAACCAGCCTGAAATCGCTTCCTTATACTTCAAAACTTTTAACAGACAGCTCGTCACTCTGGACGAGGTCAACTGAGCTTGCAGCTATACGATGATACAGTGGCTGTAGAATTATCTGACGTAAAACAGAAATGAAGTAAAGAGCAAAAAAGTGTTAACGAAAAAAATAAGCAAAATGACATCAAATTATTGTAACACTCGTGCACCACAGGACACGGAGCGTGTATGTAGCTGCACTGTAACGCTCGTGCACCACAGGACATGGAGCGTGTATGCNCAAATGAAGCGATTCACTCTGAGTAATCGCTTCAAATGAAACGATTCAGTCTTGAGAGAGCTGCTATTAAAATAAAATGGTTTCATCTCCTAAAGGAGGAAATACGCTTGGTTCGTAATGAAATATTTGTGACTGAGTGAAGTTTTATATCGATGGAAGCTTCAGATATGGATAATACTCTATCATCATTATTCATCACGGATGCTGCTTAACTTTTGAACAATAAATATAAACTTTTTTTTCTTTCTAAATTAACTAGAAACAAAATTATTTCTAGCTAAGCTATATAAAAAAACAATATAACTTCATCATCGTATAGGTGAAAACAACGACAATTTCATTCAACCCAAAGGAGCCATTCGATATAATAAAGAATTTTGATACACATCGTAATGCAGCATCGTTTTCAGTAGGATCGCCCTCGCAGTTCAACATGGGCAACAGGCGTAATTTACAGGTAAGGACCAACGTTATTTATTATCTTCAGAAATAGTTCATAAATAAATCAATTGAGCACCAATGTTCAGGATCATATTGCAGAGATCAATACCTATGGATGTAGTAAGTTTTTCAAGCTTATTTTCTGACACTCTAGGTTCCAAAAGTCTTGGGCACATTTTGACATTGAATATCTCGGAAACTATTAAAAATATAAAAACGCATCTGGCAAATTCAGAAAGCTTGTAATCTCAATTTTTACATGGAAAGTTCAAAGATGTCCAATGTGAGCACCATTGGTCACACGACACACATCAAGCCGATAGTCAAATTCTTGCCAAACGCATCCCAGCATTGCATTGTCAATGTCCCGTTCTTTTAACTGGGCATAAACACCCATCCGTTATGAATTTACCATGCCATCTCACTATGGACTTCCTCTCTGGTGGCTCCTTTCCGAATTTTCTGCGAAATGCACGTTGAACAACAGTCCATGATTCAGTTTTTGCAAATTCAAGCACACAAAACGCCTTTTCTGGTTGAGTGAACGCCATCGATGGATCTAAAAAGAAATAAAAAATCAATAGCCTTACAAAAAACTTAATGTAATTACCTTTAAAATGGCATAACTTTTATCTTACTACCATTCATAGTTAAGAAGATATGGGGACTTCAAATGTCCCTAAGACTTTTGGAACACCCTGTATATTTCTGCCGTCAATATGTTTACTCCAAGTATGTTTTCTTAAAATCGCTAGCTCCAGCAAGGGTTAAATTTTTCAAATTATGTATTGTTATTATGATTCATTTTAGTTTTATTACCAAGTGAAAGCAATATCTTTGTGGGAGTCCGTAAATGTGTGAGATTGCCATAAAAAACCCTGCATGTCAAATATTATCAATCTGAAGCAGTACAAAAACTAATTTTGTACAATATTACCTCACATTTTACCTTTCTAAATTCTCAGTCAATACCCATGCGTGTTGACATTGCAAAATATGTTTACTAGCAGCTCTTCTTTTCATTGACCAAGGCACCGAAATGGCTGGGTTGGTTTGGAGACATGAATGTCATACGCTCCTTTCTCTTCACGAAACCGTGGCTGTCGCCCTGGTTCCCTGTGAAGCTAATAAATGCCGTCGTAAGATCCTTTGGTGTGGTAAGTTCTTTACATTAGATCGTTTCCAGTAGGCACGTCTATCATATAAATAATCAGAGACGTTTTCTTGGGTCCCCACTAATAAAAGTTTCCAACTGAGCTCATGATATGTTTTGCCATGAGCATAGCAGTTGTATCAAAATATATGGTTGTTATAGTTTTTGTTCCACCTGAAACTGAGTCTTCTTCCTGATCTCAGTGGACCCTAACTTAGTCAATCTTTGTAAGACTTGGTTGCACGCTCGTGCATTCAAGTCTCTGTGGCAGCACAGCTAACACCTACAGAGCTATTCATACCTCTCGAAGTTATGAGTTTAGCTCTGACAACAACTGTTTTCCCTTGACATTGAACGAAGTTACAATGGCTTCTTAAGTAGTGACACATTTTATGTGACATAAATTGACGCAAAGTGACAGAAAGGTGCAATCCATGAATAATTATATCTTTTCAAACACCAGAACAATCATTTGATCGTATATATCTTTCCTGGTCAATGGCCTTTGCTAGTTTTATTTCTAGGTCATTTTTATCTACCTTTTGTTGCCTTTTTAGTTTAAGTTCTTGTGTTAATGAAGGTGGCGTTCGCCAACAACCCTCTGACGGGTTTGCTGATCGTGGCTGCCATGTTTATTGGGGACAGCGCAGTGGCCGGCGTGGCACTCATGACCACCTCCATAGCTGTCATCTGTAGCAAGGTGGGAAACCCATAAATAAAACTTCCATGCATTCCACAGTATGGTAGTATTCATAAATACCAGAAATTAAGTATTTAATTTCTAACAAATTGGTAATTGTTATCTTTGAGAGCTGAACATATATATATACTCGTATATGCATACACTGTAACTTAGGTCTTTAATCAAACTGTAATCGTTCAAAAAATTAATTGGAATATATTTACTGCAGCCACTTGGGAAATTTCTATATAAAAATACTCACATTAGAATTTTGTATCCACTATACACAAATTTAAAGTATCAATGAATATTATTTAAATTGAAGTAAAACGGGATAATATTTTTATTTTTCTCAAGTTTGTACGTAATTGTTCGTAGTAATGAAACGAGACTCTCAATCCTATAGTTTTTCATCATTGTGATCTTTATGATGCATGGGAAATTTGTAGTGCTTAGGCTTAGTGAATTAAGGTTAGATGACAGCCACATTTGTGTGACCTGAAATACAAAACTTGAAATGATTTTTCTTCGAACAAACCTGTCCGCTCACAAAACCTTACACTCCATTTTGTTCAAGTATAAATTCTGTGTAGAAAAAATTATAAGAAAGAAACTCTTTTCCATTCAGGTGTAGAGTACACACACGTTGAATTTTCAATTCTTAATGCTATAATCTTAAGATTATTAACGATACTTTCAACAACTGCCTCCGTCATGTTCTGTAATATAGAGGCTCGTAGGGACACGTAAAGATGAGCTAGAAGTTTGAGGAAATTATCAGTCAGTCACCCTGGACTCTGCGCCACAAGCAGGAGAAATTTGAAAGCTGCGTCGAGGCTCGAACCAGGGTGGTGTGCAGCACAAGCATGGGCTGCAAATAACTCGACATCAGTGGACTCAACAATACACTTATACTTTGTAAATAGGTTAATTCAAAAGATCGAATAAAAACACCCAGTTAAAAGGGTAACTTGGTATTCCTAAATAACTCTTAACATCAGCTACATCTGCCATAGATATTCAGGGCGAGGCAACATAACTTCTTTTTTTCAAAACTTTTTGAAAGGCAAAAAGGAAATTATGTTACGTCACCCTGCGCAGCACGCCATTTCTGTGAAATTAAAGTATCATAACGTCTCCCACTGTGCCGCTCCTCGTGCGTGAAAATTTTTACTTGTTAACAAACAAGAAATTTAAATTCATCTCTTACAATAATATTCACTACTTTCAAGCATGAAAGTTAGAATTATATTTATTATTTCAAATTTAATACAGTCTGTAAATTAACCAGTGTGCAAGTATAACAGAACAAATAGCAAACGGAATATTGCTCAGAGGAAAATAAATCTTCGACCTATCAATCAACAAACAATATAATTATCATCCGTCTCAGAACACTTGCAGCAGATTGTCATATTATGCACATATGATAGTAGTTCACTGTCTACTAGTAGACCCATACGTAAAAATTCACATGTTTTTTACTGAAATTTTGTATTTGATTTACTAGGGAACGCGGGCTTTCCGAAGGAGCATCCACATTGAAGGATGTGCCTTTGGTATCCACAATACAATGCTAGCAATACATGTATTCCCTAGCGAATTTTCTCCTATCTAAATCCTTAAGAAAGTGACAGAGAGACGGACCAAGCAAGCAACAAACTGTGTATAATATAGATATCAGATAAGCAAGGTAGATATAGTGTAATCATCTATAAAATTTGCACTCATATTCAGGAATTTAGATTCTTGACACATGTCGTGGATTTTCTTGTTAGTGTTTATTGCGAACTAGTGTACCCAGCCGTCAAAAATGACGGCAGAGATTTTGTGATAATACCCGTGCCATCAAAAATGATGACAAATACTGCTGGAAAGATATTAAATAAAATTACACATAAGAACGCAATACAATATATTTAATTATATATATATATGTATATTTACAAAGGACAAACGTTTTAATTGAGTATTTCTTTAATGACAACATTCCTCGTGAAAACTAAGACACTTAGTTTTCTACTGCTGCAATTGACTCTGCAATTCGTGTCATATTCGGGTACAATGTACGCGAATCATAGGGCAATACCCCGCCAAACTCAGTATCCACGATACAGACTCGAGTATATAAGGCTCTGGATCTCTCTAATCTATACTATAATAAGAGCCGCGTCTGCCCCTCCGTCTGTCCATGTGTCACACTCTTCGAATCGATAGCTTTGATATCAACAAAGATAAAGCTTAAGAAATGCAAGAAATCATTCTATTGCATTATTTTTCTGTGGAAATTCAATTCCCTTTCACTTGCATTATGGTATCCAGAATACAGAATCGGTTTATTTTTACAAATAGAAATTTTTTTCAAACCTTTTTCTGTTGAAATTCATCGTGATGCTTTGATATTTTTAATTGATGATGCGAAAAGAAATGTTTTAAGTTAGTTTGGCCAGTAACCTGGCTACCACTTAGTATAAGGCCAAAGAATATGGAAATTGAATTATTGTTTTCGGAATTGAGATTGTCTTGAAAATGATTTTAAAAAGGGACCTTACTTATGGCCCATCCTGTATAATAGATGCTCTTACAGATTTAGATAAGAGGAAATTTTGTAGGGTATACATACATTGTAAGCATTGTATTGTGGATACCAAAGCACATCCATCAATGGGGAAACTCTTTCGCAAAGCCCGAGTCCACTAGCAAATTAAAATGAAAAATTTAGTGATTATTTTTTACTCGTTATTTTTCACTTGTGGATCTAGTTTTTTTGACAGTGACACGAAACATATAAATAAATAAATAACTGCTTAAATAAATAAATATATAAATAAATAAATAAATATGTAATCACACGACGGTCATTCTTAGTATTAGATAATACAGGGTGTTTAAAAAAAATGCATACATCTTTAAAAAGGCTCTGATTTGAATACTACTGTTATTCATAAAATATACATAAAGTGGATAACAACGTATTCTGGATACAAAATCAAAATTTAGATCTTGTCCATTCGAATGAGATTCGTCCGAGCCTCCTAGCACCAGTAGTATTCAAACTACAGCCTTTTAAAAATGTATCAAATTTTTTGAAACACTCTGTGTGTCAACGAGAAGGACTTTCAAGCTCAATATCTTATAGTGGTTAAAATGCAAGAAAATTAGTTAGATGAAAGGAGTACACATAAAATTAAATTGTACGTTTCTACCTCAATGGTTAGTTCGGCAGCGCTCATGCAAAAGCAAAATTTGTGCTGCATTGCTTAGATTAATAGGTTTTCACTTAGTATAATACAAGTACCATATCACGCTGTAACAAATATTTTCAGCAAAAATTGTCCATGAACGAAAAACATTTATTTTTTTTATCTTTATGGAGGCCAAAGTAAACTGTGCCACAATAAAATGTCGAATCTTAAGTTCTGTTCACATTTATGTCATGCATTGGAATTGCTGTTTTCTTTAGGTGCTCAGAAGTTACACGTAAGCCCCACTGTAAGATAACACAGCGCAAAACAATTATTTTACTCTCTTCTTTAAAAAAAGAATGCGTTGTCTACGAAAGAGTTCGTTAAAAAGAACATATGTTTGATCCAGAGTCCTACCCCCATTCACATTTCCATTAAACAGACCCTAAAAGGTGCAAATGACATGAGAGGTACTCAAGTAGAGAGATTTCTATCTTATCATGTACTAAAAGCAAAGCTTAGGACCTTCATCACTAGGGCCGTCACTGTATGTAATTATGATGGCAACCGGCGTCGCCGGCACATGTTTATAGGGAAAGTTCTGGTCTGGCGATTATGCGCTCAACCAAATATTCACGTTTAAGAAACTTCTTTTAAATAAATAACATTGACAGAGCCATAATTTTAAATTCATAGATTTTTGTGACGGTACAGTTATGACTAACAAAAAAAACATTCTCATATCAAAGTAGATTACTTTGATTTGTTAAATTTACCATGCACATAATATTTTACGTTTAATTTGAAATTCCACGGTTTGAAATAATTAAGATAGTCACTTTTCAATTGGTATTGAAAATTTTATCTTGGTCGCAGCGTGGTAGAAAAAATGATGGGCGTCCAACAGAGCATCTACTACCTGAAAATAACAAGTCTGTGTTATATAGGTGCCCAGTACGCGACTACTACCGCCAACAATCACATGGCACCAGGAGAGCACTTTCTTTTTGGCCAGCATTCGTTCTGGTCATTGCTCCTTAATTTATGTATGCGACATACTTGAGCAGTGTAAGGTATTGATGAGAACTTCCTCGACTTGCTCGAGGTGTACGAGCGTCACAGTGCAGCTGCGTACACGCTCCATGTCCTGTGGTGCACGAGTGTTACAGTGCAGCTGCATACACGCTCCATGTCCTGTGGTGCACGAGTGTTACAGTNGGCTGATGCAGGCAAGTAAATGATGCCAGGTGATGAACAGCAGACGACATGCGCCTGGTTGATTGACTAGCACTGCTGTGCTGTGGCGTGTAATATGATGAGAAAAAGGAAAGAGTGCATAAAAGTCACTCATACACATATTAAAGATTGCTGCCTTCGTTTCAAAGAATCCTCAATTGATTAATGCTGTTCATAGCATAAATTGCATCTTGCTTTTTGAATGCTGACTTCACTAGACAGTGTGTGCAAACAATGAAGTGACCATGACTTGCGATAATAAATCATATTTCTCATCGTCTGGTTCACAATAACACTAAACCAAAATAACACACACAGAATTTTCAGAGAATTTATACTGCATACACACACTAGACATAATTTACTTGTTGACTAGCTAGATAATCATATTCTTCCCGTGCTTTGAGAAGTTATTTAAAATATAGATAGAGTTTACGATGGGGATTATAAGAAAACTTTCAAAATTACTTTAATGATGTATACATATAAACACAAATACAGTCTCTCAGACATGATCGAGTCCATTCGCTAAATTATAAGAAGTCCGATGACTTATAACAACTTCAAAACTCCTCAGCTACAACTCCAAAGCTACAAGTCACTACTTCACAACCGCAACTCTGTCCCTTCACTGCCACAGGGGAGTACTCCAGAGCCACAACTGTACAACTAAACTATTAGAACCTCCAAAGCCAGTGCCACGATTCCAATACCACATTACACACTCCACAATCACAACTCTACAACTCTATTGCCACAAGTCCAGACCCTACTGCCACAACTCCATAACTCCACCACAAATCCACTGCTATGACTCCACCACATGTGTGAGTCGAAGTTAGTGGTGCTGTCATAGTCCAAAAGGGCAGGACAGCACTTGTTTTCACGGTTGAAAACAATTAACTCAGGAAAAAGGTTAAAATTTCGTGCTGCTTAGTAGTTGTTTACTTTTATTCACTCAGGTTCATTCGCATAGACATAAGACTTCGCCAGAGGGTGGGATAACAAACATTGAGACAGGCTGGAAACATTATTGGATCTCATTGACACTGCGGCTTGACATTCAGTTTGACGCCGATGGAGGACAAACGAATTATGCACTCCGCGTAGTAGCAGGGCATTTCAACAAATACGTTCTTACGACAATTTTTTCTGTTTAGTAGTATGACAGTGCAAACAAACCTCTTCACTGCAGTGAACCTTTAATTCTGTGTAGCACCATGACAATTCATAGAAAAAACCATTTCGATGAAACTTTTATCCTGCGTAGAAACAAGGTCGTTCTAAGGTTTCTCAAGAGTTCATTGATACTGACACGGTTATTATGCTGGGACACGCGCAAGCCGAGTGAACGCGAGGTTGTCCATAAATTGTGAAATATCAACTGTGCTGAAACCTCTACACTTAGCAGCTGTTTTTATTATCGTCCTACCATTTATAAAGAATATTTTGAACTGATTAACTGAACGGATTATAAAGATTTTATGAACTAATTCGAATAAAATCGTAGAAAAGCAATATTAAAATTTTTTCATCAACCCAGTTGAAACTTCAGCTATTTTGAAGCTGATGATGGGTAGAATCCGGAAAATGAACAGAAAATAGAGTTTTGAAGTTCAAATTAAAAGAAGAGGAATGCTAAAGTCAGGATAAAGAATTGTTGCAGCTCATCATGGAGTTCCATCAGCAACATTTTGCACAGGATTAAAAATCGCTGAAACTTTTTTCAGTGCTCAAACAACAAGTTTTTTGCTCAGCTTTTTTATGAAGCTGTAGCACTACATGTTGTTTGTTTAACTACGTGGTGGTGTGATCATTTGGCGCTATTTTTTCTATTTGCTTGGAGCAACAACTCTGTAATTTATGCCTCTGCTTCTCGTTCCTGAGTTGTACGGGGTGGATCATGATTACTGTCACAAAAAACTTTTTTTAAATACATTCATTTCAAGGTCTGACTCAAACAAATAGTATTATAATTTACTAACCTAGAAGTATAAAATTTTTTTAAAATACCTCGATTTTGCCCTCGCTACTCTGCAAAGTCTTTTAGGAAAGTCTTTCATGGCCGCACAAACTACTCGGAAAAGTGTTTTCTCCCTGCATTTATTCCATTTTGACTTCAGAACTATGGTTAATAGTCATGTGAAAGATTAGGTATGTCCTTGATAATCAATTTTTGTCAAATTTCATTGGGTAATATTTGCGAAATGATAATTATTAAAATATGTAACACGAAAATGTAAAAGTAGA
>VCRD01001870.1:0-50208 GCA_006783055.1 Trinorchestia longiramus
GTGGTGTCATCTATCCCTCCCTGGTGGTGTCATCTATCCCTCCCTGGTGGTGTCATTCCTCTTTGTTTAGCCATCCACATTCCTCAAGTTTACCATGCATCATAATAAGTGGCACAGTGAGAGTTTCTCATGGTTGAGTTTATCAAAACGAAGGTTTCTCTTGAGATAAACTGCTCGTGGGTTAGGTGAGTGGCTTCAGCCCTTCACGAGACACGAGGATGACCTCCTTGAAAGGGTTAAAGGTATTTATATCGTTGCACATCACTTCAAATGGTGTAAACACAACTACTATAATATTTATCATTTATTTATGTAAATGTGAGTTTATGATATACATGAAGGCTCATCCTGTATGTCTCCGCATCAGCTTTCTCAAATGAAGGCGCAGATTGAAATCGCTTACAATAAATAATACAATTGGCCTTGCAATTTGGCTTGTGCTATAACTCTGGCCACTCGTCGGCATTGCACTGAAGATTGAATATTTGTAACATCAACTTTTCAAGTCGTCAATTTAGAAGAAGGGTGAAGTTTTTTTACATAAAATAGTTGCATGTTTGCATTCAGAAGATTAGATTCTATAACATTCCTATGAGGACCTACCTTAACACTTCTCCCTACCTGATTGCACAGCAAGATTCCGAAACACAATTTCCGGCTGCAGTACAATTTTTGGAAGTATCAACCAAACTTTACATCTCTCGTAACCTGAAATAATTGTTAATATGATACCTATTATAGGGTCTTCAGGAGTATTATTTAAGCGTAAGTGCCTAGCTTATCTAGTTGATTATCAAGTCGACGTCTTTGTGTGTTCGTGTAGGGATCCAGAGTGGGCAGCTGGCAGAATGCAAGCAATGCCTCGCAGCTTACTAAAGGAGACTAATATGAACCTGTCGCCCACTCCTCCATGTGACTGGAGGTTTTTTCCCTGCTAGGAAATGCCTTCATTGCTGGTTTCGAGAAAGTCATAAACTGGGCAGAACATCTTCCAGCAGCACATAGGTATTAGCTCTTGTATTGTATTTTCATTGAAGCTTCTGCAAAGAAACAAGCTTTCGTAAAATAAATAGAAAGCGTCCGCAAAAAGACAAACTGTCGGAGTAAATAAAAAATATGTGTTCAAACAGAAAGGAAACGAATAATTTGACTTCAGCAGACGAGTTCTTGTGTTTGGGTGCTACATACTTTAAGGTGTACGCTTTTACTACGCTTCTGTAGTACCTTTTCAGTTCCAATCCCACACTGACTTGTGCAACCGATATACAGAACAATAATGTCAAATTATTAGTTAAACAGTTACGTGCCATGAGATAAACCATCTTGCTTACGATGGATTCCTTTAGGTACTCAGATAACAGAACTTTTTCAGCTGGCTAAAGCAAGATTGATATACAGAGCTTTAATTTCAAGTTGTAGACTAAACAGACCACTTGTCGACCACTCAACAAGTTGAGTGATCTTTTTAAAGCAAAACCACTCAACTGCAAAGAGCTTTTTAACATTTGTGTCACAGCTTCAGTCATCTTAGTGATGTTCTCTGGCTTGTCTTGCTCCTGACGGCATTTTGGACGCCGTTTTGGGGGCTCACGGTTGAATGCTCAGGCAACGCGAAGTTTTTCCTGGAAAGTCACCAGTTCGATCCTGTCACTTGAGTTCTGCTTCATTGCAGCAGATGCTGTATCATTGAAGCAGATGCTGTATCATTGAAGCAGATGCTGTATCATTGAAGCAGATGCTGTATCATTGAAGCAGATGCTGTATCACTGAAAGCAGAAGCTGTTTCTTTGAAGCAAATGCTGTATCACTGAAAGCAGAAGCTGTTTCATTGAAGCAGATGCTGTATCACTGAAAGCAGAAGCTGTTTCATTGAAGCAGAAACTGTTTCATTGAAGCAGACGCTGTTTCATTGAAGCAGAAGCTGTTTCATTGAAGCAGATGCTGTATCACTGAAAGCAGAAACTGTTTCATTGAAGCAGACGCTGTTTCATTGAAGCAGAAGCTGTTTCATTGAAGCAGAAGCTGTTTCATTGAAACAGATGCTGTATCATTGAAACAGATGCTGTATCATTGAAACAGATGCTGTATCATTGAAGCAGACGCTGTATCATTGAAGCAGACACGTCTTCTCCAGTCTGGCTGCAAAGTATCTTCTTCTCATGAATTATTGTTGCGTGGTGATCTACAGAAATAATATGCCAAGTTTCAAGTGCTCCTTCCATCTAATTTTCCCGGTCTACCTCTAATCAACTCATTCACTTCTCTAATTTTCCAATCCTACGAAATTGTTCGTTAAATTCAAGTTAAAATTCTCGTCTTGTGGTACTATGATTTCGATTTAAGTAAAAAGATTAGCAACTTTCACGTTCCTTCAGTTGTGGAAGGAGTAAATATCTTCAGGAGGGACTTCGTGAAGAAGGCGTTTGTGAATACGAAGACGTTAACTGCTCTCAAAGTTATAGGTTGCTTCTATGCACCTCAGTCAGAGTACATGCTGTGGGAGAATTCACATACTTCTCTTAAATTGCTATCATACTGAAAGCATTTAGGCATAATTCACACGCTTATTCCTTCAACAAAATGTGCATGCACAGCGTAACCAGTCTATTAAAACTATAACAGAAGAAAAATATCGTACGAAACTGAATTTTGACTAACAATGCCTTCGATCTGCTAAAGCTGTTTTATATTTTATTCTTAAAACAATATAGTCCAGGTACGAGCATGTTCTTCAGTCACGTTTGTCTGCACTGTTGGAAGTCTAAGTATCTGTATCCAATTTAAAAGAAAGAGTGAACCACAAATATGTGAATATATTGTATTTGACTTGCGCATTTATAAGTACGCATGTAAACTATAGATCTAGAAGGTTTATAGCCTATTTTTAACCCTTATATGGTGTTTGGGTCTTTAGGACCTGTTTTCATTTTTACTGTTTATATGATTTGTAAATGAGATGAAGTAAATATATTGGGTTTTTAGCATAAAAGTGTTGGATTGTGAGGCTTTAAAACAATAATATGAAAACAAGAGTTAAGACGCTCGCTCGCTGTTCTTTCCAATAGTCCAAGCTATGTGGCCAAGAAAGCATCTAAAACAGTCCTAATGTGAACTACGTGTGCAGTACAGCACTTGTGGGGACGCACACTGAAGGTAGGAACCATCAGAATAATAATAACGTAAGTCACGCACATGCAAGAGGTCATTCACCAGCCCCTGCTGCTTAAGAGGAGTCTGGCCCCTGCGTCGACTTTTGCATCGTTTGCCTTTTTTCTTGTCTTAGTCAACCATCAGGTTACATGAAAGAAGATTTTTCTAATTAATAGGTTTACATTGAGAAGGTAGAATTAAAAGGATAGAATGTTTATCTGGATTTATTGTTCGTTCATGTTGGAAGCACATTTATTTTTACTCATCAGGAGCGTAGCTTCTTTGAAGTTACCGTGTTACTTTCAGTCACATTGTTGGCTGAAGTTAGAAGCAGCGTGACATTAACTTCGTAATGTACTAATGTACTTATTGAGTACATTAATAGAGTTACTGTTAATGTACTTTTGAGCCGCACTCGTGTGACTCTCATCACAATTGTACAACAGACTGAACATATGTAGAGTGCTGGTTGTGTTACTTTAACGCATATGTGTAACACAACAGATCCACAGCTGAGTTTATTCGAAGATTCAGTTTCTACTTAAATTCCCTCTTTTATTGTTACACCTTAATGGTGTCATTCCTCTTTCTTAAGCCATGCAAATTCCTCAAGTGCATCATGAAGTGGTACAGTAAATGACATTTCAAAAGAGCTTGAGATAACATGAAAATAACCCAATAGCAAAAAGACATACTATTTTGAAGCAGTTATGATAGACCCAATAATTATTGAAACTTGAAGTTTACTTCTATCTTGAGTTATGAGGGAAAATAGGCAACCTATGTCCCCGGAATCTGATGTACTTTGTTCGGACGGCCCTGGTGGCTTCTGTACTTTTCCTCACAGCCAATACTACCTGGAGTTGATGTTCTCCATAATAATGCCACCTGCAGCCACTGCCACCTGCAGCCAGTGCCACCTGCAGCCACTGCCACCTGCAGCCACTGCCACCTGCAGCCACTGCCACCTGCAGCCACTGCCACCTGCAGCCACTGCCACCTGCAGCCACTGCCACCTGCAGCCACTGCTCGCCACAGCCAATGCTCCTTGCAACCAATACTATCTGCCCATACTACTCGTTGCATGCTGTACTACCTGCAGCCAATACTCGCCACAGTCAAACCGCCAGCAGTTAGTACTCGCAGTAGTTAATACTACCTGCAGCAATACTACGTACAACCAATACCAGAAGGCGGGTGCCGTCAGCTGGCGGAAGTGTGGCGGCCAGGGACGCAAATGAGGAGGTCACAGACGAGGTCATGCGGACACCGCCTGTTCTAAACCGACGCCTGAGTAAAGGGTCTTGATGCCGGCGGTTTCTGAATAGAAAGTAACTGTATTCTACCCGAGTCGCTCTTGTGAAAGTGAACTAGTGACTGATTCTCGTGAACTGAGAACATTTGGGTCAAAAAGTCACGGGAGGTGCTAGGACTTCAAAATTTCGTGTGAATGGAGCGGAGTCTTTGGCACGAACTTTGACATGCTTCGTGAATTTAAATTTACTCTGTACATTCGTAATGTTGGGTTGTCATGGTCGTGGTAGTGTGTAGTATGGACCAGGAAACTCAGGTTACAGTAGCTCGGGTAGAACGTTTATATTCCTGGAATATATTTATTGAAGATTCCTTGTCCGCCTCTATCCCGTGTTATGCTGCACGAACAAACATTGTTGGGTCAGCGGAAAACTCGCCTGCAATACCGGGGGTTTGAAGTGTCCAATTGTCCCGCTGCTCATACGAGTAGTTCCTCTTCATGCAGGTCGCTTCCTTGTGCAAATAGACCACGCTTTCTGTGACCTGGCCAGCGTGCGTGCGTGCGGACTTAGTGCCTTCTTAACTGACAGGTCTGCAGCTGACAGGTCTGTAGCTGACAGGTCTGTAGCTGACAGGTCTGCAGCTGACAGGTCTGCAGCTGACAGGTCTGCAGCTGACAGGTCTGCAGCTGACAGGTCTGCAGCTGACAGGTCTGCAGCAGACAGGTCTGCAGCAGACAGGTCTGCAGCAGACAGGTCTGCAGCAGACAGGTCTGCAGCAGACAGGTCTGCAGCAGACAGGTCTGCAGCAGACAGGTCTGCAGCAGACAGGTCTGCAGCAGACAGGTCTGCAGCAGACAGGTCTGCAGCAGACAGGTCTGCAGCTGACAGGTCTGCAGCTGACAGGTCTGCAGCTGACAGGTCTGCAGCTGAACGTTTGTAGCTGATATACAGGGTGTCCATAAAGTCTCCACGATTTTAAAAAATCATTACAAATGCAATTGATCAGGCATTCGATTCAGATTTGTTCTATTGTATTCAGTGTTAATTAAAGCTTTTAATCATATCTTGCATTTGTGTGTTTCAGGGATCCTGTTTGTGAAAGAGGTGCTGTTGAGACTTTATGAGTGACTTTTATAAGAGACTTTATGGACACCCTGTAGTTGTGGCCTACAAGTCTGCTGGTGTAGACGTGTCCGTGCCAGGTCTGTCGATGCCTGTTTGCCTGCGCAGATTCGGCCAATACATGCATGCTTAATCGCCGTAATTTTGTTCTCGTCTCTTGCTAGTTTCACGTAGTCGTAAGAAAATCATGAATGTAGAATTATGTGAATAATGAACACACGAAACAAATTTGTGTATAATATGACTTGTGTTTCTTTATCCTTCTGAAACTGGCTTGAAGGGAGTAAATACATTGAGGTTCAAAACTTATTTATATGAAAGGTTCGTATAAATTCTGAATAATGTCGAATATTGATTAGCACTACATTCAATGACCGCCAAAAGAGGGTATCAAATTTTTCTTTAGCAAATTCCTCATTTTACTGTCCGTTATATCAGCCAATGACTCTAAGCTTTCTATTGAATGTCGCTCGCCGTCCAGATGTAACACGTTGATCCAGAAGCTGCTGGCATTCTTGCAAATTTTCTGAAGCGATGACTTGCTCTTTTCTTGGTTTACGTTAGGATCGACAGATGCCAGTCCAGTTTAAGAGGGCAATTAAACGGTCTTCCAGCTTGTGCTGAAACCGTTTTAATGTTCCACATTTTATTATGTTGCACGTTTTATTATGTTGCACGAGCCGTGTTGCGTAGGTAGCCAGGCTACGGAACTTGGGTCCAGGTGGCAAGGCCTTCCCGTGGCTATGCTCAGTAGCCAGGCTACGGAACCAGCTAACCAGCCTAAGCAGTTCCTGGAAACTTTATGCCTCACAGGTTCGCTCACCCGACTGTGAGACCTTAAGGCGCAGGTTTCTCGGATACGTTTTTTGCTTAGCTGAGCAAAAATTGTTCTTCACATTTGCCTCTACGGTTGTACAAGCGCCTGCATGCCTGCACAGGTACCTGCATACCTGCACAGGTACCTGCATACCTGCACAGGTACCTGCACAGGTACCTGCACAGGTACCTGCATACCTGCACAGGTACCTGCATACCTGCACAGGTACCTGCATACCTGCACAGGTACCTGCATACCTGCACAGGTACCTGCATACCTGCACAGGTACCTGCATACCTGCACAGGTACCTGCATACCTGCACAGGCACCTGCATACCTGCACAGGCACCTGCATACCTGCACAGGCACCTGCATACCTGCACAGGCACCTGCATACCTGCACAGGCACCTGCATACCTGCACAGGCACCTGCATGCCTGCACAGGCACCTGCATGCCTGCACAGGCGCTGCCACATTTGCTCAATTGCAAAGGTATTGACACATTTGCACATGCCTTAGCAAATTTGTACAGATACCTGCACACTTACACAGGCTTTGACCTACTTGCATAAGAGCGCACGTGTTGTAATTGAGAGATCACATCCAGCCGTGCTGTACGTGTACCGTAGATACAGCATGCTACCTCGTACAAAACCAAACAGTATATTTCCAATAAATTTAGGATATAAGAAATGTAACAGAATTGGTTTTTAACTATGGTAACTTGCTGTATCTCACACAATTGAGAAATTAATGAGCTGATCGTGATTCAGAATAGATTAATTTATACTGTACAGCACGAGTCTGTGTTGTGCCTGTGTACAGTAAGAGTCTGTGTTGTGCCTGTGTAAAGCAAAAGAGACAGAGGCTGAGTAAGGAACTTGATAAAGAGCTCTGAAATGAAAGGATGGTACCTGGTATATGTTGCAATTTGTTATTCAGAATTGCTTTTCATTTTTAAGTTCAGATTGATTTCCATTTGACGCGTTGATGTAGCACGTAGCAAACTGACTGAAACTGAGCAGGAGAGGTTCAGATTACTTAGCACAGACAGTATAATTCTGATACTGTACGATAATGAGCAGCATAGATGGAGTAATGTTGAGATTTAGCAGCCATAACGCTGTTCTAACACTGTGTCATACTGAGCAGCATATATGTATACTATAACATTGAAAAATAACAGCGATAACTCACTAATTTTTACACTGTGTCATGCTGAGCAGCATGAGCAGTGACGGGTGGCGGCTGGAAGGCACAGACCGCCGCTACAGCATTCCTCATTCCTCCGCTCCCTCTGAGGGACGGCGATCCCGCCACCAGACCCAGCACCTCCGTGAGTCCCTCCCTCCCTGTCCTCTAAACTCTTCTCATGTCCCGCCACCAGACCCAGCACCTCCGTGAGTCCCTCCCCATGTCCTCTAAACTCTTCTCATGTCCCGCCACCAGACCCAGCACCTCCGTGAGTCCCCCTTCCTCTGTCCTCTAAACTCTTCTTTTGTGACCCGGTCACTTCTTGTTTGTTATATGAATTGGCTTGTATGTGCGTGGGTATATTTTTCCCTGTATGTTTCTCAGCATGAATAATTTTATTTATATACGGTATGTGTGTCACTATGAGTAGTCTTATCATCATAGTTGTCAAGATAAGTAGTCTTATCATCATAGTTGTCAAGATGAGTAGTCTTATCATCATAGTTGTCAAGATGAGTAGTCTTATCATCATAGTTGTCAAGATGAGTAGTCTTATCATCATAGTTGTCAAGATGAGTAGTCTTATCAGCATAGTTGTCAAGATGAGTAGTCTTATCAGCATAGTTGTCAAGATGAGTAGTCTTATCATCATAGTTGTCAAGATGAGTAGTCTTATCATCATAGTTGTCAAGATGAGTAGTCTTATCAGCATAGTTGTCACGATGACTAATCTTTGAACGTGAATTTGAATACGCCAGAAGATTAAAGATGTTTATTTTGGAGCAGACCTGATGAAATCTTCAAGAAAGTTAAGAAGAATTTTTTTCCAATGGATGTGAAGCTCAGCGTGATAGAAATGTGTTCTGAAGTTTGAAGTGGTTCATGAAGAGGAATTCTTGGCATAAAAAGTGATTCTTAAGGAACAAAAAGAAGCACTGTTTGGTGCGTGTTTTTGTTGTAAAACTGCCGTAGAAAAAACTTTTATACAAAAAATATTTAAAATTGTATTTTTTCTCGAATTTTTTTCGTAACTTTATGAAATGGCGTTGTAGATGTGAGCCGCTTGTTGTGTTGCAGAGAAAAGTCTACCAGAAAAACAAAAGACGTTTGTAATTATTTACTGGCCTAGTGAAGGGATCACAGAAGTCATTTGTGGAACTACTACGCATTTATTGAGAATTTCTTACATAAAGTGTAATTCTCTAAAGAGAAAATAAGCATTCAGTTTTATGAAAATAATATGCAGAAACTACTACGCATTTATTGAGAAATTTCATAAGGTAAAAATCTCTAAAGAGAAATAAAACAATTACTTCTATGACAATAACAGTGAGAAACTGCTACGCATTTCTTGAGAAAGTTTCTTACATGAGGTGTAAGATTTTAAAGAGAAATTAAAAATTGTTTTATAAAATTACCCTGCAGGAACTACTACGCGTTTATTAAGAAAGTTTCTTACATCCAGCGTAATGTTTTAAAGGGAAATTAAACAGTCAGTTTCATAAAAGTAACGCTAAAAAACAGTAAATGATGTATTTTGACGAAGAATACTGCACCGTCGGACGCAGGAAAATTTAGCATAGCGGAAGGAAGATGAGCAGAGCACAGCAAACGCTGCTCCCACACACACGCTTCCAGCCAGTCTCATTTTTCTGTTCACCAATTTCTGGAATATAAAAAATCAAGGATAATCTCAAAACATTTGTTGCTCCTAACTTCTCACGTTTAACTCTGATCTACCGCAAAATGATGCTGGTAATTCATGCTTCGCTCAATGGTCGATTATTATTGCTGTGAAGAAAAACGTTTTTTTTGTTGTAAAATGTAAAAGGAAGCTCAGCAGAAGCCTTTGCTTTATAGGTATGAACATCGAATAATTTTCATGTTATGTTGTTCTTAGGTGAAAATTTTAGTAGTTAAATTCAACGGAGTTTGAAAATTTGGATGAAAGTGAGGTGCTGCTACGTTGCGACGCTTGTGGTTTTGTTTAATGAATATGCTTTTACGCATTTATTTTAATTCCTATTCATGTAGTGTGATGTGCTATTGTTCAGCACTTGTGGGAACTAGAATATGTATTTAGTTACATTAATTAAGCAAAATTCAGAAAGAATTTACTTTGAGGTTTTAGTCTTTCAAAGATTTTGACTGTTTATGAACAAGTCAAGAGTTTAGAAAATGGGTGATCACTTACTGAAGAACAGCCATGCAGTGATAGCCATCCAATGTCAGACCTGCACTTCAGACCTGCACTTCAGACCTGCGCTTCAGACCTGCGCTTCAGACCTGCACTTTAGACCTGCACTTTAGACCTGCACTTTAGACCTGCACTTTAGACCTGCACTTTAGACCTGCACTTTAGACCTGCACTTTAGACCTGCACTTTAGACCTGCACTTCAGACCTGCACTTCAGACCTGCACTTCAGACCTGCACTCCAGACCTGCACTCCAGACCTGCACTCCAGACCTGCACTCCAGACCTGCGCTTCAGACCTGCACTTCAGTCGCTGAAAAAGAAGGTCCTGCGGGCACCATTAACTCAACATCCTATGAGCTGTTAACTTGTACCATTAGTAACGTTAAAGGGTCATTCACACAACATGTATATAAGATGACTATGAATCGAAAGCCCATCTCAGACAAACTTACTTGTCAAGGTTTTATACAGTTCATCGGACCTCCTCATTTGGCATGTGGGCTTAGCTCGTGTATCAACACCCATGATGAGCTTTGCTATAACAAGTCGAAACCCATAATGGGCTTAGCTATGTCGAGACCCTTAATGGGCTTAGCTATGTCGAGATCCTTAATGGGCTTAGCTATGTCGAGATCCTTAATGGGCTTAGCTATGTCGGGATACATAATGGGCTTAACTATATCAAGACCCATGATACTGACAAACGTTCATGGATTAAGAAAGCTAGTTCGACACCTCAAGAAGACAAGACACTTCATAAACAAACACTTGGTTTATGTCGTGTAGGTCTGATACTTTTTTCGACAATTTCAATCGTATTTCGGAAGCAAGATAACTGAGAAGCCACTTCTGCTGAATTCTACTAACACAACGACAGCTTTCATCTACGAAGAAAATACTAGTTTGTTGTACCCTATTAATAGAGTATCTGTGCCAAGTATGTAAAAACTCTACATAGTTCATATGAAAGTGTGATGCAAGGTGAAAGGAACGTATCAGTATCGGTTGGTATCGATTAATACCCTTCATTTTTCCAATAATTGATATTAGGATACCGGTATCGTCGAAATATCGGTCATTTTTATGCTGTCATACTTGGGGTCGATACTTATTCATAATGAATATGAACTAGTATTGCCCCTACTTTACCGATACTCATTCATAATGAGTATGGACTAGTATTGCCCCTAGTTTACCGATATCGGTATTGACCCTAATTTACCAATATCTGATTGTACCCTAATTTACGTATTTAGACTTAGGCGCAAATTTACCTATTTTGTCAATAATTTATCTATTTCGGCTGTGGTCCTAATTTACCTATTTAAGCTTTAGCCCTAATTTACCTATATCGACTTTAGCCCTAATTTACCTATTTCGGCATTGTCAATAATTTACCTATTTCGGTTTTGTCAATAGTTTACCTATACGAGCTTTGACCCTAATATACCAACTTTGATTTTGGCCCTAATATACCTATTTCGACTTTTTCAATAATTTACGTATTACGGTTTTGACCGTAGCGCATGCTGGCGCTAATGTTGACTAGTTGCATCTTTATGGCGTGATTGTTACCAATATTTTGATGTTGTTTGCAGACCCTCCACCACACACGATGACGGAAGACCTACACGCCTGGTCCATCTACCGTCAGAACCTTAACACGGACTTCACTGACTCCGCCCTTGGCAGCAGCGACAAGACGCCCCTGCCCTACGGCAACTTCCTACTGAAGGAGGCCACCGTCCAGGCCATCCTTAACAACCCCAGGTAACTCAGGGTTTCTCCTGTCACGCGTGCTTGTCAGGCGTGTGTAGATGAGATTGTTACCTGTCACGTTGAAGAGCAGAGTCATGCATAGCTGGGCACCGATAATCGATGAAAAGGTGTGAATGCAGGCCAGAGAGACAGTCTGGAATAGTTAATTTGAAAGTTTTTGAACAATTGTTATTACTCCTTATTATCCTTTTTTTGAGGTGGAACACGGTTATGCTGAGAAGTGCCGTGATGGAGCGCTTGTTCTCTCTCGGCAAAGACATCATCAAGGAGATGACGCCTGATCTGTCGGTCATTGGTGTCCAGCTAAGAAGACATAAGAATTAAAAAAATTAGAGCATTTATGCTTGGATGAGTGCGGTTGACTATGACGGAGCATTCACTAGAAGTGTCTAAGAAGCGCCAGTTTTATGTTGATGCATGCCATTCTAAATGAAAAGTATTCTGTTTTCATGTATACAGGGTACCTGAAAAAATGTACTCACTCATTTACTGTTTATTAGTAGAAGGAACTAGACTAGGGAGAGAATAATAAAGTTCTCTGTATGTCAGTTAACCTTTTGAAATTGAGTTATTTTTTTTATTTAACTCAAACTCGTATTTACCTGTACGGTAATGAATACCTTAATCAAAATAAAATACGAGTAATTAGGCACTCAAAGAATAGGGGCATTTTTTGGGGACAGCTATGATATATGTATCAACCTGACATTCAACGAATGATTTACCACCTGGGAAACGTACCAATCATTAACCATAAAAGTTAAATGACAGTCTCCTTCAACATATAAAAGTACAAAGCGAACTATACTGATACTTGTGCAGCGGTTACCTCTAGTTTCCCATCGTACTTGCATCTTTTCATATATTTTCTTGAAAAAATACTCATGAATTATTTTCGCTACAAAAAGTCGCTATATCTTTCATTTAATTCTATGTTACAATATGATAATATTATTATAATATACTATTAAATTCTACGTTTAAAGTCACCGACATGCTTCACTTGTTCCCAGGTATGCTCCGAAGAGCGAGCTCGGCTCAAACATGTACACATACCTCAAGTTCGGCCTCCCCAGAGTGTTCCCCCCCAACGGGGGGCGGGAGGCGAGCAGTGGGTATGATTCAAGCGACGACGGGGGGCGAGGAGGCCGAGGGCGAGGCTCCCTGGGGCGGTCGGACAAGTACACCAGGAGCAAAAGTAACCCTGACCTCCTGCATGCCCGAGACTGGGGATCTCCTCTACCTCCTCACCATCTCAGCGAGATCAGGAGACCGAAGGTGGGGGCTTAGCGAAGGTGGGGGTTATGAAAAGGTGGAGGTTCAACGAAAGGGGGGTTCAACAATGTTGAATGTTTAGCAAAGGTGGGGTCCAGAAAAAGGGGATTCTTCAAAGATTGGGGTTCAACAATGGAAGATGTTTAGCGAAGGTGGGGGTTCTGAAAAAAGAGGGTTCAAAAACAGGAGGGAGGTTCTGCATAAATGGGGGTTCCACAAACGTGGGGGTTCGGCAAGGGTGGAGTTTCTGCAGAGGTGAAAGTGCTGCAAAGGTGGAGTTTTTGGGTGGAAGTTGACAATAGGTGGTTTTTCAGCAAAGGAGGGGCAAGGTTCAGCGAAGGTGGGGGTTTCAACAAAGTAGAGAGATCAGTAAAGCATGAGATTCAACAAAGTAGAGAGATTCAGCAAGGTTTATTAAAGCAAAAGTATCAACAAAATATGGGGTTCAAAAAATGGGGGGTTCAGTAAAACGAGGGGAGATGAGTTACAATGGGGAGCTTAGGGGAGTATAACAACTGTCTTCTACTTCCCTGGCACACAACGTTGCGCAAATTTCTCATACTTGAGAGGTACGGTGAAAAGAAGCAGTCCTTCAGCGTGTCTTGGAAACCCGCGCTCCTCGGAGGTAGAATGAATCTGCACCACGACATGACGCTGTGTTCCTCAAAAACATTCTTTGCTATGCACAACAGAAATAACAGCACTTGTATGTAATGATCTGCAGAGGGTTTTAGTTAGAGAGCCAAGTAATCTATAATTATTAGTATCCCTTCTTTTTTTTCAAGCACGGTCACTTCTGTTCATTTTTCATTTGTTTTCAGATCCTGCGTGCAAGGCTGTTTTGATTTATGCAGGGACAGTCTCAGCATAAATCCCTGTCCCTGCATAAATTTTTATTTATGCAAGGAACGGGACAGTCCCTGTTTTAACAGAGACTGTCCTTCTTTCTTCTCATTCTTTTACTAATGTTATCCTAGAGTTTACGCAATGAAATTAATACCTCTTCTCTTCTATTAATATATTGATACAGAGTCATTTTTAAACACGGGGCCTGAAAGAATCTTTTATAGCTCCTATATTATTGAATGAATTTAAAAAAAAACATTTTTGAAATCCTGACATATACTAGTTTTATTTTAATCAGTTTTTGAATATTCTTCATGTGCCGCTCTCTTAGGGCAGACAAAAATCGGCTTTTCTGAATGAAACTGTTGAAAAGGCAAAGTAAATTTTAGAGTCGAACCCAAACATCAGTCTCAGATATTTTTCTCAGCAGCTTGCAGTAAGCTATTCTTCAGCTCAGAAGATATTGAAGAAGAAATTAGCAATGTGTTCATACAAAATTCAAATTTACCAGGAATAGCAGGAACAAGATTTTAAGCGTCGTGTTTCGTTTCGAGTGAATCCCTCCAGAAGGATGATGAAGACCCAGATTTTGTGGGAAGGCTGCTTATGTCAGATAAAGCCCATATCATCTTAAACAGATGTGTAAACAAGCAGAACTTGCATATGTTGTTAACAAGCAGACCATCAGAACCCATCGAATTGGGCCTGATCTTATCAGCGGCATAATGAACAGCCTGCGTAATCGGGACAATTTTTGTCTGTGCTCAGGGGAGGGAGAGGTTGGGCAGGGCATGAAGAATTTAAATTCAAAAGTAATCAAAATAAAACTAGTATTTTTTAGGGTTTCATAAATGCTTTCCTCTTTAAATTCATTCAATAATATTGGGGTTATTACAGATTCATTTAGGTCCTGTATTTAAAAATAACCCAGTATAATATACCTGTAGCACATTTGCCATATTCGTCCCACTTAATTCATTGTTATACATATTAACCCTTTCGCTGCGGAGCTCTGTGAGAGCCTGTAACTTAGTTTTAATGAATGATGATATCATTCATGCACAGCGAAGGGGTTAAGTGCATTTCTCTTCTCACTGTAATGGTGTAATCTCCTTCTCACAGAGCTCGAGTGAAGCTAACTTGCTAGCTTCAGAGCCGGGGCACCGCAGTCGCCAGGGCTGTTCCAGTAAACTGACAGGCTCGCAGATGTCGCTGTTATCTAGACAGTCCAGGCGGTCCAGACAGCACGGTGCCATCTTCAACCAGGTCAGTGACTACCTCTTCTGTTCTTGTAGAGCTACGGGGTCACCTCTGATGCAGCTTAATTAAAGATGGATCCTCGAATTGTGGTCGTGATACCATCCACAGGTAATACAGGGGGCCCTAAAAAATGTATACATTTTTAAAAGGCTGTAGTTTAGATACTACTAGTATCCAAACTACAGGTCTCATTTAAAAGAGAAAAATTTAAAATTTCATTTTGTAGCCAGAATACGTTGTTACCTTAATTAAACCTAATGAACACCAGTAGTTTTCAAACTGCAGCCTTTTAAAATGAATAAATTCTTTTAGGACACCCTGTAGCTGTGAGAATGATATCCAGCACTATCAGCAGACAAACCAATTATGTTGTGGGTTCAAAACGGTTTCAGAGTACCATGTCCTGACCATCATTGACCTCATGTTACAATACACGCTATATATATATATATGTATATATATATATATGAGAGCGCGATCTTATTTCTAAAAATATGCCTTTAGATCTGCGGGAAGTTGAACATTGGCCACATCCATAGTATTTTCATCTCGTGGAGGCTGTTGTCGCGACATTTTTCATTGAATAATAAAGATAGAACAAACAGAAGTCAACCTTGTGGGTCTCATTGGACCCGTCAACCTTAGTAATTCAGGTCATGGCTGAGCTGCACCCTCTCTTATCAGGTTAATGATTGTAATATTCTGTACATAACGCAGGCACCTGCATGCCGTTATGTCCTTCTCTTTCTTCCATCTTTATGTGAGGTAATGACTTTTCTCTTTTTCAGTTGTGGCTTGCATTATTCTAATAACCTTCTAAAATGATTCTCGAATTAGTTTTTTCTAATGTTTTCCTAATTTTCAAAATGAAAACTTAGTTTTATATTTCTTCCTCGTCGGTTTCTTAGAATTTTTTTCCGGTGCGGTGCTTCTTACAAAAACGCTGAGGTGTTCAATTGGAACAAAAACAATTTCTCTTCAAATGATATAAATAAAGTTATGCATTTAATGTTTAATTTTCAGCATTAGCTCTCTGATCAAATAATTTAACGTAGGTTTGTGCGTTGCTGAACTAGAGCAAAATAACGGGTCGTCACCTGTGCTTCAAAAATTCATCTAAAGTATTTAATAAATTTATTGAAAACACCATTACTTATTTATCAAATTACTATGAACCATTAATTAGTACCTGCTTTTAATGCTGTTTAGTTTAACACTTTTGTTAAATTTTTGTTTTCTTTATTATTTTGTACTGTTTATATTTTAGGGTCAGAGATGACTTTATAGGGTTGCATTTATGTATCAAGTCCTGCATTATTTTCATTGTAAAGTTTCCAGTGATGTTTTTTTGTACGTTTATTCTTTTCTACACTATACACATTTCTACTCTCACTAAATTTGTATGAAACATATTATCTATAATATTCATTACTTTCATACACTAAAATCTTGTCAAAACTTCTCTAGGATCAAAGTTGTATCAGCAGCTTATCGAAAAGATATCTCCCTGAATAATATAGTAGTCAAGTTTTGAAAAAGTTGACAATTAATGAAGCCAACAAGTAGTTTTGCTTGCACCAACACAAATATGAAGAAGCTCTACTGTCACAGAAGTAATGCTTATTCATTGAAAATTTTACAAGATAAAAGAGTGGCGATAACCTTGTCACATAAAACCACCACCAGCTTGGCCGATACCACCAGCTTGGCCGACTGGTGAGCGAATCCGCTTGTGATGCTGGAAGACCCGGGTTCGAGGTTCGCTGCCGCCGTGGTTGGTTTGTGTATGACCATTGGCGGCTAAAATTACGGCATGGGACTTGGGTACCGACCCAAGAATGGGTCAAAAGGCTCGTTCCTATCGTTTCATTCTATTCTATTCTATTCTAAAAGTACTCAAAAATGAACCATTGACTGGCGTAGGGCATCACCAGCTTGGTCGAATGGTGAGCGAATCTGCTTTCGAGCGGGAAGACCCGGGTTCGAATCCCGCTGCCGACATGGTTGACGCGGCTAGAAATACGGCATGGGACTTGGGTAAACAACCGAATAATTATCGAAGTAATTATCCGACCCAAGAATGGGCCAGAAGGTTCGTTCCTATAGCCTCATTCTATTCTAAATACCACGTTATATTTTCTTAATGCATGGAGAATTTTCTTCATAAAAAGACTACATATACTGTACTCAATTACTCTGCACCAGCTCCTGACTTCTCTCTTTACATCACCATCTTCACAATCCAACCATGATTTGCAAAGATCAAGCGTTTATTTCTTCGTTTATTTAGCGATAACTTATAGCACAATGAAACTTTTTTTAGAGGTATGAGAATTTAATAGTGGAATTTATCTTTCTTGTAATTTCGTGCTAATCAATTTTGATCAAAGGACAACCATAATTATTTTCTGTTATAAATTTATCTTACAAATTTTAAGGAATTACATGGAAGGCTTTGCAAACGCCATGGCTTACTGGGTGTGGAGCACATCCCCATGAGCACATCCTTTTAAAGCCCATTTGGAGGTCCTTGTAACAGTGTGGGTTTTCAATTTTTTTAAGCGGAATCATTTGTAAAACCAGGAAAGATTTCAAGATTTTTAATTTGTGATGAGGAACTTCTTAAGATTTCAACGAGCCTTAAATATAGACGAAGTCTTCTGCAGTTGTGCGTTGTAGTCTCCACCCGATGTGGATCACTACTTGTTATGCGTTGTAGTTTCCTACCGACAACGGATTGGAAACGCAGCTTCAGTTTTTGCATAGAAGAAAAAAGTTTAGAATAACAATGGAATGTCTTTGAAGACCAAACTGAAGCTTTTTAACGGGACGGTTATGGTAGTCCGTTTATATGGTTGTGAAACATGGCATGGACTGAAGGAAGTGAAAAACAAGCGAAGAATGTTTGAAAGTATCTGCCTGAAAAAAATAGTGAAGATTAGATGGCAAGAGCATGTAAGTAAGGAGGAGGTGAGAAAACAGAGCTGGCAGCAGGGCGTTTTGCAGAGGCTGATATTGAGAAGATGAAGATATTATGGCCATACTTTGCGGCTGGGTGCGTCTAGGTTACCTAAGTAGGTTTTGTCCTGGACACCTAATGGAAGAAGATGAGTCGGTAGACCAAGAGAGACATAGAGTGGGACAATCCAGCGAGACATGAGAGCACATGGTCTCAGTATACAAGAGGTGGAAGCTATGGCACCTGGAAGGGCTGAATGGCGGAGATTCATTGCTGCCCTATGGATCACCTGTGGTCCGATGAGGACTAAGTAAAGTAAACTCTGCACCAGCTATACCATTCATAATTTTAGTTATTCAGCGTACACGGTGTTTAGAGTCATTGACGGATTTATGACCTGAATCACAGAACGTAGTTTTTCTTCAATGAAAAAAGCTAAATTGCTTGATTCACGGCAAAAAAGTGACAACGAAAATGGTCATGAAACTCTAGTGCTGAGCTTTAACAATAAATGCAGTTCAGAAGTTAATTACTATTTACAAAATGTTAAAGGTAAGAAACTTGTACATGAGCTTCAGTAAGAATAAGTATATTTTACCTACTCATGCCACGCTGCAGAACTGGACCAACGTATGTACATCAGGCATGTCAGAAATACTACTCACCGTTGCCATCTAGAGAATGACATGTGTCCAAAAGCATTTTTATGTATACAACTATATTACAAATTACTAGCTGCTTACTCCTAAAACTTGAAAATAAGCACAAAAATTTCCTGGAACGCCAGGAATTGAAAAAATACATTCAATGAAAATGCTACGCTAGTTTTTATCACAATATATTATGCATTACTAGCGATAACAAACAACGAATGTCAACTTGCTCGTCAATGATCTAGGTATTCAAAGCTGGAATTTTTCAATGGTCAATAGTTTGGGTAAGATACGAGGAGGTGGGGGGAAGGGGGGGAGTAAAAAGATGGGTTCTGCAGAGTGCGTTATGTATAAACAAGAAATTGAGTATCATACCTTGTAGGAAAAATGAACTTGATCTACAGTATTCCTTCTATTCGGAGCTCGGTCTACCACAAACACAGTTTCCTCTCAATTCTTGAATTGTTTTTACACCAGACGCTAGTCATTCCTTGTCGTTTCAAATCAAGAACTTGAATCGATGAATTAAAGTACATGAATCAGTAGATATTAATAGAATATTTATCCCTATCCCTGTGATAATGGAGAGGAGTATAGAATTTATTCTGCGGGTGGAGGGGGATCCGTCAGTGAGGATATCTTTATATTAACAGCATCAACAAACTGGCCGACTGTGATGGAAATTTCAGTCCTAGTTGGATGAAAAAACAGCACAAAGGTAAGAGCTGGTCCCTCATTATATAGTTTTATTCTGTGTTTTTGCTGCGTTTTGGCTAGAAAGTCATGCACGGTCATTATCGTTGCAATGAAGCAGATATAATCTTTATTGATTAAAGCATTTGAACGTAACTCCTGTGCAGAGCGAGACGTATTTATCAAAATGTCGTGTTTTAACATTTTAAGAATTTTTAATCGCATCAAAGATTGGCTGAAACTCTTCTATCGCTGGTCTTATCATTATGGCCAATGACTCGCCAAATACTTTCTTAAGAGAATTATTTTTTCATTCCTTATGCTAACGTACAAGTGGTAAGTATATGCTACAAATATGTATTTTCTTATTGAAGCTCATGTACAAGTTTCTTACATTCAACAGTTTGGAAATAGCAAATAAATAATTCACGTTTTTCTTTTGTTATAAAAAACTTAATTTGTGGTAACACTATTACAGTTTAGCAAAGCTTATATTTCATACAGGGTTACAACCTTTTATGTACAGAGCTATAATAATTTGTTCGTAACCTTTTGCAACTAACTTCAAGGCATGAATGTTATGTAAAAGTACTAAATGTATGTATACCTACGACGATTTGGAATAAGTGAGTGGCTCTTCACAATGTAAAATCATATGCGAGAATAGATATTACGTTTGAATTAAGTTATTTTAGTTTCAATAGATATTGTATACGAAACATAGATGAAATGTTTAAATTAGGTGGACGTAATAAATGATATAGCGGTAGTCTTGACTTTAGCAAATTCTCGTATCGTATATCGTATCTTATTTTGCATTTTAACATTTTTATGCAAGGTGCGTCTATATTATATCGAGCTGCTTCCCGTACTCAGCTGAACGTATTTAAAAAAAGGTGCATAGAATATAAGAAATGAGATCATTTCAGTAATACCAGAACCACTTTGTTGTGCACGTTCACCATTTTCCTCGTACGTCTTCTTCGACTGATTGAAAATTAAGAGGTTAGAATACAATTGTGTTGGGAGAATACAAAGCCTTCACACTAGGGGGTGTTAACGTTGTTTCATAACATAAAATATTTCATATATGTTAGACTAATGAACAAACAAAACACCTCTTAGCTTTTCATATATGAACAGATTATGATAGCTGTTAATATGACAGAATATGACAGGTGTTAATGACAGAATATGACATGTTAATCTACTTGCGTACACTAAACAGAACTAGCGCTAATAAGCTGCTTCAGCTTATATGTAAGTTTTAACTTCATTTTACATTTTATGAGAAAGTTCTAACTCCGGGAAAATGTTATAGATTAACGTTCAAATTTCGGGGGGTAAGATACCTTGTAAAATTATACATTTCTTGACCAATTATTAAGTATTAAAATTAATTTAGTTTACTATGGTCCTTTCACAAAGAATTATTGTACAAATAATTTCTGGAAATGTTGGATTTCTAGTACTACACATGAACTCAAATTGGCAATCTGAAATGGGAACTCAAAACCTTTGTCTAGAAATTTTGTCTCTGAATTAACAAATTAATGAACAACACATCAACAGGTAACTTTTTCTTGTGCATAAACCTATAATTAGGAATGTTCTTACTGCATGTTTTTGATTTTAAGACAATCATTTGCTAGAATAGCTCATCCTCTGAAGTGGTTCCAATGATCCATGGAACCCTCTATGGTTCCAACGATCCATGGAACCCTCTATGGTTCCAACGATCCATGGAGCCCTCCATGGTTCCAACGATCCATGGAACCCTCCATGGTTCCAACGATCCATGGAGGAAACTCCATGGTTCGAACGATCCATGGAGGAAACTCCATGGTTCGAACGATCCATGGAGGAAACTCCATGGTTCGAACGATCCATGGAGAAAACTCCATGGTTCCAACGATCCATGGAGAACACTCCATGGTTCGAACGATCCATGGAGAAAACTCCATAGTTCGAACGATCCATGGAGAAAACTCTATAGTTCCAACGATCCATGGAGAAAACTCCATGGTTCCAACGATCCATGGAGAAAACTCCATGGTTCCAACGATCCATGGAGAAAACTCCATGGTTCCAACGATCCATGGAAAACCCTCCATGGTTCCAACGATCCATGGAAAACCCTCCATGGTTCCAACGATCCATGGAAAACCCTCCATGGTTCCAACGATCCATGGAAAACCCTCCATGGTTCCAACAATCCATGGGGCCCTCCATGGTTCCAACGATCCATGGAACTCTCTGTAGCTCCAACGATCCATGGAAAACCATCCTTGGTTCCAACGATCCATGGAACTCTAAATAGTTCCAACGATCCATGGAAAACCCTCATATTGCATTGCTCCATCATGGTGCGGTTCGAAACGCTCGTTTGTCAGAATTCTTGAGTTCCACGAGGTAGTTGAGGCCTGAAGGGAACCGCGAGTTTGTATTGCTTCAGTGTGCGAGTGACACGCGTGCTGATAAGATGTGTGTAGGAAGCAGTGCCGTGGCTCTGTGACGAATTGTCGTGCCATCTGCTAGTGCTGACCCACGCTCCGGTCACTGGGTTGCTTAGCTAATTGTTCTGACATGCTTTCTTTAACGTTTTAGTGAATTCACAAGAGTATGACATTCTCAATAGTTATCAAGAACAATTTAATTGTTACATTTCTACCGGTGAATTGGAGTGAAATTAATTATATGAATAATGGTGTGTAAAATAATGAATTCAAATTCCCACATAGGATTTAAATAATTTTAAAACCGTATTTTTTTGTCGCAGCTTAAGAGCCAGCAGATGTGAAAAACTAGTGTAGCTTTTTATTAAAAGTATTTTTTGAAGGCTTTGGAATTACAGAACTGATAGATGATGAACATGATATGGATTAACGGTTATTTTATTCTCATTTAATCAGTGCAGCATTACCAGTCACGTGAAAATATTAATTCAGTTATGATAACAAACTGAATATAAAAAATAGGGATGCTCTGAGTGGTGAGGGTTGACCTCCTGTAGATGAGTGGATTAGGAAAAATCTTGTGATCGACTTATTTCTTCTCTGATTTAAGACATTAAATGCCAGTGTGCATTTGGTTAATAAGTTAACGAAGAACAATTTGGTTGATTCAGTCACTTAACAAAGTTTGAAAGAAACTTTTTCAAATAATTTAGAAATGTGGCCAGATAATGCGGTGCACTCATTCACGAAAATTCTATGCAAAATTAATGCTGCAATTTTTAAAATGTGCGTTCAGAACCATACTCATGTTTTTGAATGAATGGTCGTTCGTATGTCATTGTGTACACACCCACGTTTTTTCGAGACTACAGCTTGTGTAAATGTTCTTCTTGTAAACCTTAGGCTTGATATTTCATCTTAACTATAAGTTGTTAGCTCGATTGCGGAATATATTGTACAAGCTAAATACGTTTCAGGTCATTGAAGAAATTCGTACGGGTTTCTGAATTCTTGCGATTGAAAAAATTATTCGAACTTTCTCGGACATCTGGTATTTTTTTAAACTAAAAAGTATTTTATAGTTGATAAAAACATTCGGTACTAAATGTCGTTTTTATTCAGTAATCGATAAAGAAGAAAGACACACTGAAGTCGTAGTAATTTGAAAGTAGAATTTTAAAATTGCTTTAAAATTGCGTTCCTTGAGAAAAATGCAACTTGCGGACAGAGGTCTAAATAAATGCCTTAACTAACAATGATAATTTGGTGAGATGGAATCAATATGCCATTAGGAATTCCTGTGCCTTTATTCTGCCTCACACGGTCGTGTGTATTATTGAATAATAACGAAATCATTTATGTGGAGCTTGCACATTCGAATATGTTTGGTCATAAATGCTTGGCATAGGGATAATTTTTATGTCTAGCCTAGACGATTACATCATGATTATATTAACCTTTACTTTAGTGATCCTTCATCAATTGATACATTTGTCTGCATCTGCAAGTCCCTAAAATTCTACAATTTCACCCGAACAAGTTGGAAAAATATCACTGAAAATTGACCCATGCGAGTTATTCACCTTGAGAGTGAAAATACTAGCGAACTTACTTTCTTCACGTTGCTTTATTTCACTGACTTGACCCTTTCACGACCAAGTTATTTTCATACTAATCAAAATTTTGCTTAAATTACCACTTTCTTTACTAATCTTTGTTTTTGCCGTAATTTTGAACGAAATATTTAGAATAGGGCACTAAAGGCAATGATTTTTAAAGTTTGTTTGGGACATCTTAACTTAACGGTAGTAAAAGAGTTAAAGATTGAACCATTCGAGATCCACTTGGATTTTCCCACCTTCTGTGGGAGGACATCACGACTTGTACCTTGAAATTGAAGTCGTCGTAGACAGGGATGGCTTCAAGGGCATATATAATTTGAGATCTATAGCATTTACTGTCAGCTCGTAATTTCCATTGGAAGACCCTGCAGAAATTACTAGCTGATAAAAATTGCAATGGACAAATCAGCATCGTAATGTTGGAGTCGAATCCTGCGGAAATAGCACGCTGTACAATAGTTTTTCCTATGGGGATCAGAATTCAAATGGGGGTGAGGGACTCCAGTTCAGCTGCAAGAAAGTGTATCGTTCTCTCTAGCTTTGCCCCTGGCTTTCCTGTGTCAGTTTTTTTGGTAATCAGGCAAAAGAAAATAACAAAGAGAATTATACGTTCGGCTAAGACGCCCCTGGAGGGTGCATATAAAGAAGTATCTTCGTCCCGCTGTTCTTGAATCGTTTTGGTTGGTCAGGACGGATGTTGGGTAGGGTACTTCAGCGGGATGATGATGCTCTGAGCAATTGATTGTCCCAGCTTGTATAATATATTTTATTTTCACTGTACGAGAGAAATAAGTGGCACTTTCTCATTCGCTCATAAATGAATTGGACACGCTCAGAGAGAATTAACTTATTTTTAAATTCAACTATCATATCAATTTTTTTTCATAAAAACTCGCTTGCATAATAAGTTTTTGATTATTTTCTAAATATTTATTTACTTATACATTAAGTGTTCTACATACATGCGCACGGTACATCAGGGGGGAGATCACTACGTGTTGTGCGTTGCAGTTTCCAGTTGATCTCTATTACTACTTGTTGTGCTCTGTAGTCTGCAGCCGACGTGGATTATTACTTGTTGTGCATTGTAGCTTCTACCCGATGTGGATCACTATTTGTTGTGCATTGTAGTCTCTGTATGTGAGCCTTCCTAAAGTGTCTGTTCCTCATGATGTTGTTGTTTGTGTTCAAGGAAACCTGCAATTCTTGTATTTAGGATTGTAGATCAGAATTTTTTCCCTAAGTTATATTTCGTTAGGTATCATCCTCAGTAATATGGATGTTAAAATTGAATTGTCGGATGAAGAAGTTTTGTTATAATAGACAAATTATAAATTATTAAACAATTCTGGTACAGTTTTAAATTTGTATTTAAATCAGGATATCACTCACTAAATTATAATCAACTCAATTGAAGAATTTATGAGTGTCTAACAACAGAGAGTTTGCATCTGTTTCATTTACATGATTTGAAGTTCGTGAAATGAAATGACATCTGAAAGCAAAGGTGTTGCAACTAACAACTTTTCTGTACGCCCTTTAGTGAAAGCGTGATTTTGATTTCTATAGAAAGTATTTCAACTGAAATCAATATTCATAACAGATGTTGGGCGGGGTACCTCAGCGGAATGATAATGCTCTTAACAATTAATCGTCGTAACTTGTAGGATATCTTTTCATTTTGCTGTACGAGAAAAATAAGTGCTACTTTTTCATTCGCTTGGATTGAATTGGATTAACTTTTTTTTTAATTCTAGTATGTCTTCAATTTCATTCTTAAAAACTTACTTGATTAGATTTTCAGTGAGCAGGATTGGAGGACCAAATTTTGTCTAAGCTTAAACATGAGATTGGAACGCAAGTTCCAGTAAAAATCCCTGCTTTTATGACACGCACGGTACTATTTGATATTCAGTAACCTTGAGAGCATCAGGCCTATTTAACATGAATGAAGCACGACGGATACACCCACGGGCGATGCCGCCGCGGGTAGCCCACAACATCAACAACTTCAACAGCACAGCGGCGATGGCTCCTCAGAGAACCTCTTCTTTTGCTGTGCCCAGCCATGCGTACAACAGTCGCGCTGTGCAGTTGCATCGAAGCGCCTCCTACGCTCATGGCTTGTCCTACGGCGGCCACCGCCAGCCCAACGGCCTCTCCGGCTACCATAAAATGGCTGAACTCAAGCACAGGGTCAGGAAAAGAAGGGAAATGAGAGAAGCAAGTGGCACCGCCGTCAACGGAAGCGTCATGCCGTCTTTGCCTGACGGCTACGTGCTGCCCAGGCTGGTGGGCACCAAAGTCAGCAGTGGGTACTCAGTGCAAACCAAGCCCTTGCTTGCATCGTCCTCTTTTAGTAGCTCCCAGTCTCAAGAATCTTGTTCCAAACTGCCAATGCCCTCAAAAAGTTACAAATTAAAAAAGTCTTATCCAGTTCAGCATTCCAATTCTATGCTCGTTCAGCCGACCCAATATTCTATGTGTAATGGATATGTGAACCCTACGTATCCTCAGCCCCATTCTCTGCAATACACCCAGCCACTTTCGTTACAGCTAGAAGAAGAAGAATCTTCTCCTCATCGGCAGATACATTCTCTGCAAACTCCATTCATGAGAGCCTTACAACAGAACGCACGCCGTTCTTACACTGGTTCACAACAGCATCTTTCATCTTTTCAAACCCAACAACCAACTAGACTTTATCATTCTGCCTCATTTCAAGTCCCCACCCATTACCAGCCCTCAAGTCACCCGTATCAAGCAAACCTGCAGCTCCAACATTCCGTTCTAAACCCTCAACTTTCTGCCTCGTGCCCAAAATTCAATCAGGCACCTCTTTCGATTCCTTTTCCTGGCTTACAAGAAATGAACAGACAAAATTTATCAGCTTCTAACCTTCGGTTATCTTTTCCCGACATCTCTGAACCTCCAGGGCTTCCTCAGCTTCCTCCTCCTCCCCTCAACCCCCCAACTTCCCCTTACTATACGTCTCTTTCCCGTCTCCAGCCTCCAGAAGGTGGTGTGTACCGGGAACCTCCTATGCTCAACGACAAACTCTTCCCCCGCGATGCCGTGTGGAATGAGGATGGCGTTGGAATTTCTGGAACCATCGGGCCAGGCAACATCAGTAACGGCCTCGTGGGCACCAAAGGGCCCCACCTTCAAGTTCGCGGCCTTGTGTACGACAACTCCAACTCCAAAGACAGATCACACTTGCTCGATGGCATCAGTTTCGAGGCAAGAGGTGGCGAGATGCTCGCTGTTATGGCAACAGATGGTGAGTACTCTTGGCTTAGAGGCATTTGAATGAGCAAAACATTGCAGCCATTGGTGAGTATTAATCGTAGATGAGATGTTTTATAATAGAATCTTATTATTAAAAAATATGTTTTTATTCATGACTCTTCTTGTTTGAGCTGTTTTTACTCTTACATACAATGGACTGCTGAAATTTTTTGATCATTCAAGTGACCTGAACCTGTTTGTTCATTGCGAGACTTGCTGGGGTAGATGTTAGCCTGCGTGGTCAATAGAGGTGAGTACGATTTTTTTCCAGTAATTATGGACTTTAAATAATGGAAGAATATTGGTAACATCGATATTCCGAGTGCTATCTATGCATGGTAATCTTATTATTATGAATTCATAATGACGTTTTATGGTGGTATATATCTTGCACCAATTTTTCAGAGACAGTGATAAATACTTGTGGTCACTGACTGCTCTTTTTTTCATTCTGTTCAGCAAGCTTTGAACATATTCAGAATATGAAACTTATTCAGAATATGAAAGTTGTTCAGACGTATTTATGAATAGCAAACAACAGTAAATATGCGTGTATTTTCTGCCTTGTATTAAAGCTTCAAGACTTACGAAAATCATGATTTTCTATCAGATTTTAGGTTTTTGATATATAATTTGTACTCTTTGCTACAATGTTCTGTGTTGCTAAACTTGACAAGTTTTAAACCTTTCACTCCATTGAGAAAACGTAACTGAAATGTGTATGCAATTTGAAATACATCTGCAGCTTGAAATATGGTTTCAGTTTTATATCAATAGAACAACGGCGTCATTTCGGAGTGACAATTGAAATCCAGCTGAGAAAACGGACAAAGATTTTTTATTAATTTTTCATTTAATCTCTTCTTGAGAAATACATTTTGTTAATTCTTCAGTAATTCTACCGGACTCCGAAGTTTAACTTAGGATGTTTTTTGATAATATTTCAGCTAAAGTCCCATTGTTACGTTCGCTTAAAATGAAATATAAAGCTTGAAACAACAGTAAAAAATCATGAAGGTTCCCGTAAAAGACTAAGTTGATAAATTATTTGAATAAAAATCTACGTATATAATAGACAATGTATCTCTCTCTTTCTCTCTGTATCTGTGTGTGTCCGTCCTATTACTTCCTGTCCATTACTGAAGAAAAATGATTGAACTGAAATCAGAACGGGCACGCATGTGTTACAAGCATTGTATTGTTGATACGGAAGGCGCCGAATCACTATAAAATACTCAATTTTTCCGTTATTAGCTTTCTTCTTTTAGATAAAATACTGAATGAAAGTTTGTATATATTGATGAAAAATATTCATTTAAAACCCAATCATTCTTCGTAAATCTAGAATACATTTATCTATATAATAATTACAAATTAGTAAAATCTAAATCATGAAATTTTCACGGGAAATGTCTAGTTATTTAATAACTAGCTAAAATAAATAAATTTAGTTTGTATAGAACTTGAAATGTTTTTTTTGTTACACTTAAGTTCCAAACTTTTGATTTGACAGTTGTATTCTATGTTGGTTCAAATTAAGTTTCATGGATATTAATTTGCGAAGACGAATCGAGTTGAGGATAATGAAAATCCGATTTTGGATACCTAGTGCTCCATGGACTTAGTTTCAATTTTTTTTCAGTCTTGTAGATAATTGTTCACAAATGAGTCCCATTCCCAATAATTTTGTACGTGCATTAAAGCTATTAGCTCATTTTGCAGAATCATGAAATGAAACTCATTAAGTTGACTTGGCGACCATAGAATAGAGTTATTTACAATACATTCAGGACTGCAAAACATTTTCTACTCGTTTGTAGACCATGAAATGAAAATTTTGCTTGTTTTAAACCCGGAAGAGCTGTTGGTCGCTGTAACAAGCAGCATGTGTGTCCGTGCGAGGAACAAAGCAGAGTTTCCCATGAAAACGTTTCCGCTTTCATTTTTCAAAAATTGGATTTCAGCTGATGATAAATTTTATGTTCAGGTGACAGATGGACTTCTCAGAATGTGTCTCTTGTCAGACTAAGTTTAGAAATTTTTGTGCGGAATTTTTCGTTGGGATAAGTGCGAGCATTTTAATTTGTTGGAAATATTAGTTTCTATATGGTGTTGTTAGTATTCAGTTCTTATTGTAAGTATTTTTTATTTTAAAACTTCTGTCATTTGTTTTTTTAAGTAATCACTTGAAATTACGGTTTCTGTTTCATCACAGAATAACCGCTTCAAAGAGCTCCAGGAACATTCAATTTTTTTATGAAAATTCCATTTTGTTCGTCAATTGAGATAAAACACCTACAGAAGTACATAAAAAATATTGCTCTTTTGCAATGAATTTTACATGATCAAACTCATCTTGCCACACGAGCACTGTTGATGTCTGTGAGTGGATGTAACAGCGTGGATGAGCAGCTCTGTGTTGAGTCTGTACTGCTCACTGCGCGGCTTGGATCGTGTTTACGTTCCGTTTAGAACTGCAATGGCAAGGATACACAGTTACCACTCTTAAGCAGTGCTCATTAACATGAGATAAACCTGCTCAATGAGGGTAAAATGATTTAGGAGTAGACTTGCTTTCAAAACGGTGTAAATTGATGATGAATAGAAATGTTTTGAACGGTATAAATTACGAGTAGAAACAATATAAGATATTCAAGATTTCGACTACAACCGTTCTGAAATCGTATACATTTTGGATACGAACTGTTACGATTGGACTGAATTCGATACTATATAAAAGCTGCAAGTTTGATCAAAGCATAACCATAATTATTTTCTCATGCAATTTTATCTTGAATATTTTAAGGAATTACACAAAAGGCCTTGGCTTACTGAGCAGAGGAGCACATGCCCATAAGCACATCTTCTTGAAGGCCGTTTAGACGTCCGTGTAACAGTGTGTGTTTTGAATTTTCTCAACCCATCACACACGAAATCGTGTGAAACCAGGGAAGATTTTCAAGATTTTCAATTTGTAATGAGGAGCTTCTTATGATTTCAACGAGCCTCGAATATAGACGATGTCTACATTACTACGATGTTACTGTCTTCAGAAACCAAAGCTACGGAGATCTCTGGCGAATACCAGTTTGCTGAGGCAACCATTCCCAGATCAGAAGATTATAGCTAGCAGCTGATCATTATCATTATCCCTGATTTGATAGCAGCACTGTTGCTCGTTCATCACAACTGTTCAGTCTGGACGCAACGAACATTCCACAATTGACAACACCTTACGGTATGTCCTGAGAACGTCAGTCTCCCGTTCCTCATGTCTATATTTTACTGTTTCCGGTCTTTTATTTAACTTTATAGTTCCTTGAGACAAGAGAGTTTTATATGTTTTGATCATTATTTTACCCCAAAGAGTGTATTTTCATCAGGATGCACACGTCATATCGCAGTTAGAACACACTGCGTTACTTCAGAGTTAAATATTCTGTCTCATTGCTATCAGCACGTTAGTTGGCTCGTAATTTTTCTTACGTTAAGCGAAAATTTTTAAGGCCCATGAGGTACTCGTCGGGGTACACTTGCGTGACAAATGAAAGCTAAAGAAAGGTTTCTTATTTGTGTTGAATATGAGTAGATCTGTTGATAACATAAGAGTATTGTTTTACAGTAGAAAATTGTTATTGGAGAGCAGTTAGAAACTTGAGTTTATAGGTAAAATTTTACGTAGAAAATTTGAACGGTTCATAACTTTTCCTTGCCTCGGTGAGAAAATTGTGCTGTGTCCTTTTGTGGGAAATGCAATAATTAACGCAACTAAATTACATCGTGCTGTGTGTTACGTAGGAATTTTGTGTCTATTTTACTGTGAATGGACGTTTCAGAATGAAGCACTAGAAATTATGTGAGAAAATAGAAAAATAATTGAAAATATGCTTATATACAAGTTTAAAAGAAGTCAACAAAATTAAAATACAGCTACTTTCAAATACGTCATGCAATTATTCGGTTGGGTGAATTTCATCATGAACATAATGCATAATTAGGAATATTTTCCTGAAGGGTTTACTGGGAGATATAAATGTCCTCAGTTGAAAAAGACCTATTTTCATCGAGTTTTTTCAAAATTGTTCAGTTTTCTTCTCGTGCTACTTGATGTTCATTTTTTGCTGCACTTTTTTATTGGCACTAGTGATGAGAAATCATTGAATTCATTTCATTAAGAGAGTGCATTATCTATGGTTTGCAAAAATCAAGCGTCCATTTCTTCGTTAATGTAGCGATGATTTATAGCATAATACAACTTTTTTCAAGGGTATGAGAATTTCAACTTTATAATTTACCTGCCTTGAAATTTCGTATTACTCATTGACGAATAGTTGGTCTGTCCGTTCAAGGAATACTGCTGGAAAGAGTATGAAAGATGATGTATGAGCTGCACTCACAGCAACACCTGGCGTACGTGACAAGACGTGAGTGTAAGTGACGGAAGACATACGAGCATGCGTGTCAGTCTCGTACATCCGTCTCCTTGTTGTTCTTTCCGATCGTAACACAACCCGCATCCGGACAAACCCTCGCACAAAACAGTGTTTATCCTCTCCACATCCGGCAATAAATCACACTCTTGATTAAACTCTCTAATAGTGTGGTTGATTAAAAAAATACGGATCGATAAGATGTCCCGTATGTTTCCTAGAAGAGGATTCTAAAACCTTTCTTTCTCCTCTCTGAAATGTAAGCATTTTTTCCAAATGTTTGTTTGTCCTGTAACTTAGAGTTAGCGTATAAATACAGTTGTACGGCTCGTAAAATTGTAATGGTTACCTTCCGATATATCATTCGAGTGAAGCCTTGGTCAGAATCTGAGCCGTGAAGTCAGCTGTGGTTCGTGATCGCTTCACGAGGCCGAACTGTTCACTTTGATTGTGGTGCATGTGTGCCTGGACTAACTTTTTGTCGAGCAAAACGAGCTATTTTGTCGAATAAACCGAGTTTTTTGTTGATTGTGTGATATTATAAGAAAATTGAATGGGATAGGCAAAAATTAAGGTTCATCAGAGTTAAAGTTAGGCTGTGAATGAACAGTACAGGGAAGCGCTCTAATTCTTGTACTATCTGAAGCTACTGTATATAAAAGTAACGGAAAATTTAGTTCATTTGGTAACTGTGTACACAAAACACGGAACTTCGTTGAATTTGCTACTATCTATGTACAATACGAGACTTTAAATTATTCCGAATAGCTGTTTTTCTCTGAATTCCAGAACTCATTTACACTTCAACGAAGTGGTTCTACATGCTTATTTATGTTTCCAGCAACTAATACTAGTTATAAAGCACTGGAATATCTGTCACGTAGCTGCCTCTCAAAAGTGGTAGGTTGCAGTCAACCTGCACCTGCAGGGACTTACTGAACAAACCTTATGAAATATTTAGTCTGCATTTTTCGTCCCACTTGATATTCTCTGCGAGAAAGAAATATTAGTACACTGGAAACATTGAAAACTGCGGTGGTAATTCGAAGTTCGAGTGAAACATCACGCGCAAGATGAACTTTTCTTATAAAATAGTGTTTCTGAAAACGATAATTGCAGTCATTCTCTTGAAATATTTTAAAACATGGTTTCGAGGGATTATAGAATTTCTGGAAACGTGATAAATAAAGAAATATTGCATTGTAAGAGAAAATTCAGTTATGTAGGATATGCTGTGCTCGTGTTTTTTTAAGTATATTATCTGGGTCCAAGCCCATTTGAAAAAATTATACGTACAATAAACGCTAAATCTTCCTTCTCGATAATAGAAGCATCTGTTTGAAAGAAGATACTACCAGTATTTCTGTTCCTGTCTTGTCTACACTTTGTCACAATACTCCAACGAGTAATGCAGGGTTTCTTCATAAAACCTAACTTCGTTTCTTAGTGGCTCGAAATTTTGAATTATTGCCTCTAAATTTGTACTTGAATACACAACTGTGGATGGAAGAGGAATTATACGAATTAATTCTCAGTTTAGTTTTTTCTGGCTCAGAGTGAAATTTTTTATATACTCAGGGAATAGTTCACGAAACAAAAGCAAGTAGTCATATTGATCATCGCGTTTCATTTTCTTCCCATGTTATGATTGCACTGACACATGGGATCATATTTTTCTTATATGACTCGTATTGTTTTAACAAGTGAGAAAAGCGTATCCATGCTTGCTACTTAAAATCACATGCCCTAAGCGCTACACGTAGTAGTTGTGCCTACATGTAGGCATTTGTAGCAGCTAGATGCGATTGTGTTTGAAAAAAATTGCTGTATATATATTTTAATTTCTGTCATTACAGCAGAAATACTTTCGTTAATCTGCTGGTATATATACCAGCAGATTAACGCAGATTAATATATATACTGCTGGTCAAAATCATAAGACCAGTGACGAAGTACCAAAATTTAATCATATCTTGAACAATTTGAAATAAAATTGTTGTGCACAGTTCTAATATAGGTTAGATGAAAAATGGATAAGCAAACAAGTAGATCTGTTAACATTTTATCACAGAAAAAAACAGAAATGAAGTTTTAGCTAAATACAGCTGGTCAAAATTATAAGACCAAAAAATAAATCTATGAATAGATTTACATAGAACGTTACAAAAACATTTCAGTAACTTATGTATCCTCCATTATTATTGATTAGTTGAAAAATTCACTTGGTCATGCTCGTTACAAGCTTTTGTACGAGGTCATTGGGACTTTGCCCCAAGTATCGAACACAGCCTTACGAAGACCCTCTTTGGTCTCAACTTCTAATCCATTTTTATAAATATCTTTGGCCATCCATTCCCAAAAATTTTCGATCGGGTTGAGATCTGGAGAATGAGGTGGATGGTTCAAGAGTTGGATATTATTGACATCAAAGAACTGTTTCGAATGTCGAGCGTTGTGGACTGCTGCAATGTCTTGTTGGAAAATTCAGTTTTCTCCACACATCCTAGGGCACTCAGTGATGATAGAAACACGTTCAAACATGGTGACGTCTCCGGCAGACCTTCCGCAAGCTATAACTCAAGCGTTCCATTGAAACAGAAAGCTCCCCACACCATCAATGATCATTCTTTGCTATGCCTTGTTAAATAAGTTTCATTTGGAAAAGATTTGTCATGCCAGTAGTGCTGAAACCCATCAGGGCCATCGAGGTTAAACTTCTTCTCTTCAGAAAACACAACTTTCTTTCATTTTGCTATATCCCATGGTTGGTACTCTGCAGCAAATTGCATGCAAGAGGCTTTGTGGCATAGAAGAAAACGGGGCTTTTGCAATCGTTTTAATTTATTAAAGCCCTTATTGTTTAAATGTCACCGAATTGTACGAGAACTACAGTCTGTATCAGTTTTGGCCTTTATTTGCCTTGAAGTTATGTTTGTGTTCGTCTTAACCTCCCTTCTTATTCTTCTATCAAGAGCAAGAGTGATCTTCTTGGGGCGACCGGTTGATTTTTTCGATCCATATTCAGTAGGATTTTTCAAGAAGTTTGTGACGACAGTTTGACTCTTATTTAGTTCACTTGCAATTGCTCTATGTGACATGCCACGTTTTTCGAGTTCCACAATTCTACCCCGCTCATAATCTGTTAAAACTTGTCCTCTAGTCATATAGAAATTATTCTAGAGTGTTAGTAATTAGTCACGCACATCCTCATCATATCAGCTCTTCCGTAGAACTGTCTGATTTGTTTACATTTTGCCAAAGAAAACCATATTTCAATCTTGGTCTTATAATTATGGCCAGGTATAATGAGATGCTTTTCATTTCCTGGCGAATAAAATGTTGGGTACAATAGTTTCTGAAAATCTTTTCTATTAAAATCTTTTTTACACTCGCCTTTGATATGTGTTAAGAGGAATTTTTCCGCCAAAGTAAATGCACGTACTCAAAACGCCGAGATCAGGTGTGATCTTATCATTTTGACCAGCAGTGTACTACGTACTTCTAAAAGAAATATAAAAACCTTGGGTGTATTCTATAACAGTTCCGATACTTCTAACCATTCAATTAATTTTCATGTATCAGAGTTCATCTCCAATGATTACATCATAAAATTTCTGGCTTTCATGTCAATGGCTTACTGAAAATCTACACGTTCGTTTCACATGCTATCTCCCGATGATACAAACATTATTTGTTAAACCCAAAATGAGAACTTTCCTTCATAAGTCAAGCTACAGGACATAGACCATAAAATTAACGATAACCTCTTTAATGTTTTCAATGTACACATTAAGTGTTTACGTGTGCACTGTAAATCAGAGTTAAGATTACTATGTGTTGTGCGTTACAGTTTCCAGCGGATGTGAATCACTAGTTCAGCGTTGTAGTGTCCAGCTGATGGATATCACTACTTGTGCAATGGTCTCCAGGCGATGTGGATTACGGATTATTATACGTTGCAGTTTCCAGCTGATGTGGATCACTTCTTGTTGTACACTGTAGTTTCCAGCTGATGTGGATCACGGCTTGTTGTGCATTTCTGTTTACAATTTATACTAATTGCTACGTGTTGTGCGTTGTAGTTTCCAGCTGATGTGGATCACGGCTTGTTGTGCATTTCTGTTTACAATTTATACTAATTGCTACGTGTTGTGCGTTGTAGTTTCCAGCCGATGTGGATCAATACTGCGGCATTTTAGTCGTCAAGGAATGTGGATCACTAATTGGTGTGCAACATAGTTTCCAGGCGATGGAGATCACTACTTGTGCGTTGTTTCTAGCCGATGTGAATCACTATTTGTGAGTTGTAGTTTCAAGCCATTGTGGGTCAGTATCTGTTTTACGATGTAGTGTCCAGCTGATGTTCATCACTATTTGTTGCGCGTTGTAGTTCCTAGTTGATGTGGATCCCTACTTGTGTGGGGTTTTCAGCCGGTGTGGATCACTACTCGTTGTGCATTGTAGTTTCTTTCCGATTTGTATCACTACATGTGCGTTGTAGTTTCCAACCTATGTTGATCACCATCTATTGTGCATTTAATTTCTAGCTGATGGGGATTAATAATTGAGCGTTCTGGTTTTCAGCTGATGTAGATCACTACATATGGTGTGTTGTAGTTTTCAACTGATGTGGAATGCTATGTGTTGTGCGTTGTAGTTTCCAGTCGATGTCGATTACTGCTTGTGGGCTGTAATTTCTGCCCGTGAGCACTTTGTAAAGTTTCTGTTGTTCATGTTGTTGTTGGTGTTCAATGAAATCTACAGTTTATCGTATCAAGGATTGTAGATCGGAAATTTGTTTCTTCAAGTTATTTTTTGTTTGGTTTTATCCTCTGTAGTATGTTTTTTAAAACGCAATTTTCTGAGGAAGCAAATCTTGTTAGGATAATAAACTAGTAATTAATTATAATGCAATTCATGTCCAGCCCAAATTTTTTGTTTAAATCAGGATATTATTGTCATTAAATTAGAATTAGAACAGCGAAAGATTTTATGAGTGTTCAACAAGAGAGAGATTAATTTGTGTCATTTACATCGGTTGAAGTTTTTGAACTGACATGACATCTGAAAGCAAAGATCTAGCAAATACCAATTTTTCTGTATGATTTTAAGTGAAATCGTGATTTTGATGACCCGTGAAAGTATTTCAACAGAAATCAACGCGCACGCCTTGTAAGACAAAAGTTAAGTGGTGTTAATCTAGCCTTCTGCCACTCTAATTTCTGATTAGTTGCTGCACCTGGTTGTATGGGAATCATTTCTGGCCATAACACGTGCCGTGTAAATTAGATTCTGACACAAACAACTTACGGGTGACCCTTTTGGCCTTAGTGTTGTGGTGTTTGCACATCTGGCAGGCAGTGGCCTATGTATTATTAAACGTGTCGCAAAAAAACGAAGTCACCAATTATGAGTACTGTTGTTTTCAGTTGGAAAAAAATCTCTGGTCTCACATGTTTTGAAAACCTAACTAATTTCTTGTTATTTTGTCACTGTTTTTGTATTTACCGGACAAAATAATGTTGAACGCTCGCGAAAGAATTTTTCTAGAATTGATTAAAAATTGTCTGGCCCAAGGCAGCAGCGGTGGCAAGGCCAATGCCCCGAGCGCTGCTGTGTAACTGTCGGTGTCGCATGTAGCGAAGGGAGAAATGGTGGGCATCAAAGCCTGTAGTTGGGATACCATTTGTTTACTCATCCGTGTTCTTCATATTTTTATACCCACGTCGTTTGGTGGTTGAGTTATCAGATAAAGGCTTGGTTTGCTGTGTTGTTCTTCAGTGTCATCCAATTTGAACATCTTAAGTAGGATACGAGATGCCATGTATTTGAATTCTATTCTGTACGTTTGCCAACCGTTTGGAGATACTGTCTAGTAAATGTGGAGTGAAGATTGTTCTGTATTGTAAGGCGTTGCAAAAATCTGAAAATGTTCTACATGTATGCTAATACTGATAACCGGTGGCAGATTTTATACATAGTGAATTATGTTCAAGATAATCCTTTTTATGGTGTTGGCAAAAATCGCTCGTATGAACCACTATTGTGCTGCTGTACATCGATGCGAGTAACACGTTGTGCTCTGAAGCTACTTGTCATTGGGTTTTTGTATCGTGATATAAAAACGGGTCTTCTCAATTTTGAAGTACCGGTTGTTTCAATTAAGTTTTTTCAAATCGACCAGTTGCATAAAATAATTTTTCTGAAAATATATTATAGGTTTTTAAAATTGGAAATTCGGCGTACAAAATATTAAATATTGTTCGAAATTTATAATCGCTAAGGAAAAATATTAAATTCTTGTCATAGGACTGTTACAGAAGCGTTTCACTTGCAATAGTTCACTTACAGATGCAATGCTACAATTCTACAATACCGTAGCTATTTTCTGTAGCTTACTACTTGCTACCGTCGCAGATGTCAAATAACGTTAGAAATAATAGATGAAAACTAAGAAACTTCAAAACATCTCAGGCTTTAAACTTTTTCCAGTCAAAATTTCCCTAATCTGGAACCAGCTGCTGGAAAACATCGTTCCTACTGGTACAGTGAACACATTCAAAAAGCGTTTTGACAAGTATTGATTAACTGTGTAGCACTAAACATGGGTATAGTTTTCCCAAAGCTAGTGACGTCTTTACCCAAGTTCAGTGCTCCAGGGTTAAGGAACCCCCAGTTCTGGAATGTACTGATTTGATATCCTTTTTAACTCCTGGGGCCTATATAAGACTGCAGTGCTTGTACTTGACTGAAATGCCTGTGCGTGATTAAAGTTCGTGTATGTAACTGAAATGTTGGCGGGATTAAGGTGCATGTGATTGGTAGATGGCTTTACTTTAGACTGTATAGGACTTAAATAGCAACCCAAGAATGAACCAAACAGCTCGTTCCTATGGCCCTATTCTATCCTATTCTCCACGTTCACGCTCTGTGTAAGGTTAATGGCTGCAGTACTTTGCCACTGCTGCCCTTCCATACCAGCGTTGTCACATTTTATCGAAGAAAGTGATGGTTTCTATATTTTATATATGGAAGTATAATAGTTATACAACAGTGTAAGTACGACAATGAAACAAATATGCATTTGAATGTTTGCATATCACAAAAAGTTAAGATGTATAAAATAAAGAAAACTATAACCAATATGCGCGTTAAAAAGTTCTATCTTAAGGTTTATTTAAATTTGTATCATTACATGTTCATGAACGCTTCAAATTGTCTCCAAAATCCCTATGTCTTCAACTTCAGTCTTTGAGATCATTTAAAGTCTAGCGTATCACTGATACGACGTAACAGTAATGCTTTCTGGACTGCGATGTTGATTGGCTGTTGATGTTAGCAGCCGAGCATCACTGAGTGGATGCTGAACGATGTTGCGGGGCGGCTGCTTCTGCGCTGGAATGAAACCAATTTTAGTCAGAAGTAGCGGACATGAAGTTAACAAAGGAAAGTCTTGCCCCCTGGCAGACCCGTTACAAGGTTTTCGTGGTGGGCGGAGGCCGCGTCGTGACCTGGGCAAATAGTTGCAGTCCGGGTTTTGACATGAAAAGCAAAATAAAGGCAGAAATTTTGGAGTTTCATGAAAACATTTATTTCAGATTTTATCGAGAAATTCTGTACACGATTTTCGGGCTAGAAATCGTGAATTGGAAGGGATAACTAGTTTCTTCATAAGATGATGAAATTCATTATCAACTATTTCCAAAATGTTAAATCCTCTACTACTGTAAAACAAAAATAAGCTGCACAATAAAAATAGACTATGATAAAAATAAGTTTTTTATACTAAAAGTAAAAAAAAATAACTGGCCGATATACAGGGTGTCCCAAAAAAGCAGACCGAACTTTGAATTGATAAAGTTCTGCAGTTATTGTTGATAATTTAGTTTTGCAAAGGCGAGCTTGTTATTTATGTAAATCGGTATCTACAATACCACTTGCATGAATAAAACATGTTTGCAGGAACAAGTTTCCCTCGCAAATACCCTTCATTATGCAGTTAACAAAAGAACAAAGTGTTTGTAGTCACAACTTGAATTTCGACTAGAAGCATTAAACGTGTACAGGCTTTATTTGTTCAACAGTTCCCCGTTAGAAGATTACCATGCAAAGATACCATCTGGAAAAATGATAATAAATACCATCAAGAAGGAGCTAGCCGTAATTTAAACAAATGTCGTTCAGGGCGTAAAAGAACTGCGAGATCTGAAGAACATATTGAAATGTGCGAAATTTGCTGCTACAAACTCCACAAGTGTCAGTCAGAAGAAATGGTTTGCCTCTAACAAACTCATCATTCAATCGTATTGCTGTTTTTGATTTACAGTGGTATCCCCACGAGATTCATGTAAGACATCAACTTCTGGAAACAGACTTTCCTCGTCGTAGGCTATTCACTGAATGGCTTCTTAACAAACATGCTCGTTTCATGGAAAAAGTTGTAATTGGTGACGAAGCTGCCTTTTTTATGAATGGAAAGGTTAATACTCAGAATGTAAGATTTTATGCCCCAAGGCGTGATGCTCCTGAGTTTAATTTCGACGTAAATATTTGTCTGGCAAAAATTTCTTTTTGGATTGGATTAAGCGGGAATGGCTCTCTTGTAGGTCCAGTTTTATACGATAACAATTTGAACGGTCTTGTGTACTTCAACATGATTAAAGAAAACATAGTCCCAGAATTGCGACACATTTACGGCAACCGGTTCGATAGACTATGGTAGTTTCAAGACGGAGCCCCAGCTCATAGGCAGATCATTGTCAGAAAAAGATTAGAAAAGCTCTTTGGTACTTGCATTGTAGCCCTCAATCATGATATTGAGTGGCCTCCGAGATCACCAGATCTAACTGCTTGCAATTTTTCCTATGGGGCTATATTGAGAATGAAGTTTATATTACTCCACCAGAAAACATAAATCAGTTACGGAAGAGTATCATCCGAGAAGTGAACCTACTTAAGGAAAATCCATAGATGGTTAAGAGGGCAGTGCAAGCAATGAGATCAAGGGCGCAATTATGTTTAGAAGGGAATGGAAGTCATATTGAAGGAAAAGGGGCTTAAAATGAAGTGGAAGATTTTCATCATGTTATTATTAAAGGATATTCATTGGTAATGAGACATTGATTATAAAAGTATTATAACTTTTTATTCCTAGACTTTTGAGTTCCATTCATATCCCGAAGCAAATGTACTTCCGGTGGCCTCTACTAACAACGGTATTGTAACAATTTCGTGCAAGAAAACAAAATAGAATTTTCGCTGTTAAGGGGACAAATATTTAGTGAACAAGCTGGCTTTTACTGAACTAAATTATCAACAATAACTACAGAGTTTTATCAATTCAAATTTCGATCTGTTTTTCTGAGGACACCCTGTATAGAACCCTGCAAAGAAAAATATAATTACTTTGTAACTTTAAAACATTGTTTTAGAGTGGTAAGGAAAATCCTAGCCCGAACTGAAGTGGGAAAAGAAAAGTGTCTTAAGATTGAACACCGCAGCGTCTCTGCTGCGAGGGAGATGGTCTTTTGTGAGAAGGTGTACGGGGATCAAATAATGTGCAGAGCTTTAATTATAAGGTACAAAATCATACTCCAAGGTTTATGCCGCTCTAGGGTTCTTCAAAATAATTTTTCAAGCACACCATGGCCCATTACGACCGGTCTGCCACTGAGCACCATCTGCCCTGCTTCATAGTACCTTGAAAGGCACAACTCGCCACAGAGGCACCAATCAGCGTGCTTCTCACGCGTCTTGTCAGCCAGGCGGACGGAGGTAGGGGTGGGAGGTGTGAGAACAGCTTTGCATAGTGCAAAAACTACAGGGTGTCCATAAAGTCTCGTATAAAAGTCTCTCATAAAGTCTCAACAGCACCTCTTTCACAAACAGGATCCCTGACACAGACAAATACAAGATGTGATTAAAAACTTTAATAAACCTTAATACAATAAAACAAGTCTAAATAAAATATCTTATCAATTGCATTTCTAATGAATTTTTAAAATGGTAAAAAGACTTTATGGACACCCTGTATGTAGTGTTGGTAGAAACGGCCACTTATGCTGGGGACGAGCCGAAGTTAAGCTCAAGTCTCCATAGTTTTCATCCCTCTCGTTGTGTGTAGTTTTTTGCCACTGTTGTACGAAGATGAATGAGTTGATCAGTATTATGCCTACAGATCATACTTACTGATTTTTCCTTTTGAACCTGTTTCCTGATCCAACTTTAATTCTACTTTTTGATCCTGCATTTTGGTCCTGCGTTTTGGTCCTGCATTTTGGTCCTGCATTTTGGTCCTGCATTTTGGTCCTGCATTTTGGTCCTGCATTTTGTTCCTGCATTTTGGTCCTGCATTTTGGTCCTGCATTTTGGTCCTGCATTTTGGTCCTGCATTTTGGTCCTGCATTTTGGTCCTGCATTTTAGTCCTGCATTTTGGTCCTGCGTTTCTATCAAACGTTTTGATCCTACATGTTGATCCTGCGCTTTGGTCCTACTTTTTAGACCATCCTTTTGATTCTGCATTTTGACTCCTCCTTTCTGATTTTGCCCTGTGATCCCGCTGTGTGGTCTTACCTCTACACCCACGCCCCTCCGCTCAGGTCTGTATGTGCGGATTGAGATGTACAGCGCTCTCTGAGACGTAGGAAGGGCTCTTTTATTGTCATGGAGTTCTATCACGATTCAAACCATATAACAAGAATGAGTTTCTTTTCCTCCTAGTGAGACATTAGAGAATCACTGAGCAGAGAGCAGCGGAAAGAACTAATAAAGTCAGTACTGCTGCTAAGAAGTGGTGCTTGTCATGCGATCTGCAAAATTGTGCTGTCACATGCAGCTCGTGGAGAGTGATTGAGGCTGTGGTTACTGCATCGTTATTCATTTGTTCGCTGCAGTGAGCTGCGACAACCAATCTTCTGTGCTGTCACTTAATGCGTTTACAGGAGAAGTTTACTTGCACGACAGCGGTGTGTGTCAACCGGGATTTCGCGAAACTTACAATAGTTTCTGCGTGTTATGTAAATTTGTTTTGTACATTTTAGACATGTTTGAAATGTTAGTAGAAACTGTGCTGTAGTGATATTTTTTCCATAATAATGAATGGGATGTGACCAATTCATAAAACAGATGGTACTAAAGACAGTGCACTGTTATCCAACTTCGGATAAGCGCATCATGTTTAACGTGATCTTTATGAAATCGGTGCTGTTGTCGTTTACAACTTGATTTTCTCGATATTAAAATCTTTGTCTAGTCTGGCTGCTATCATTTCCTTTACGGTTAAGGTGCTGGTGGAGACTTCAGTGATATTGGGGATACTTCTGAAGCTGCTAATTTAAACAATAACCTCCCTTTGGTATCAGAGGGCATACAGCTGGGTGTGAGTAAATGTATAGACGTGTAAATATCAGCAATTTCTGTTGCATGTTCATGAAATCTAAAGGGATTCTTTTTTATCTTACTGTGGACGAAATTTCACCTCCGAGCAAAGCGAACAATTGATTGAAATCAAAATTCTTGCTCACGACAGTGAGACGAGGTAGAGCAAATCTTCTATCTTGCGCCGCTATGTGAACCTGTTTCGCTCAAAGGACCTGCAATGTCCTCCATTTTTTCAAGATCATTCGAGTTCAGACATTTGATATTATTTTCACCTAACTGTTCTGATTACATATCATAGTTATTTATTCAATTCTTCCTTATAATTTTTCAATCCTTTAATGTTTGTTTTATGGGTGGATTGTTAGTCCTTTCAAAATATTTCTAATTATCTTCATCCGAGCTCTGTCTTCGTTTTCATAACATTAATTTACTAGACAAAATTGAGAAAATTGAAATCCAAAAGCTAAAAGTTTATGTTACACGACCCTGCTTCTTCCCCTGAGGTCGTAGTTCAGTCTTGTGTTAACTGTTCTAAGCCATTTTTTCAATTCTACACCAGCAGTGATCAGCCCCAGAGAACAAACCAACCACTTTTCCGCATTTACATCTTCCCGCGGATGCTGCAGACGAGCCTTAATTGCAGCTGCATTTCCCTTACTAGTCTTCCCGACAGTTATTAATTCTTTGCAGTTTTTTGTTCGATGTGGAAGGTATTCTTAACTGGCAGCTTCCATCGGTTGAATAATGGACCACAAAAAGTGGTGGTTTCCATTCGTTAATCTTTGTAACAGTTTTATTTCGCTCCCCTTGGAACTATAATACCTTACTTCGAAATGGCTTTCTTTGATATAAGATAAGAATAAATATGAAGTTTACAAGAGGTCGAAAGTCACCTACGACTGCGGATGAGTGACGGGGCAAATTGATGTACATTTGACTTCAACCGGAAGCCATATTTTAGAAAACATGCTTTAAAGTTAGTCACAGGTAAACTTCAGGCGTTAACAATTCATGAAATCTTCCGTTAAGTTTCGTCTTTAACTTGAAATTATAATGAATGAAATGTTTTGATTAAATTTAAGGGCAGTGGTTTTTTCCTGAAATTTATGAAGCCAGTTATGTGTTAAATGAAAGTCGAATCTTTCTTATTAATAGCTGAATTAATTGTTGTTACAGAAATAAGCGTATTCATATGTAAAATTTCTAGGGGAAAGTTCATGTTAACAATTGCTGTTCACTAACAAAATATTGTTGTGTCTCAATAAATCCCGAACATCACAATTTTTTCTTTTGACAAAACATTCAATGCATTGAGTACACTTCTGCTCATCTGAAAGTTCTGTTACGTCTTCAGATTTGATCTCTTAGGGTGCTTCTCAAAACACAATCTGCGCATAAATTTTGCCTCCCCCATCTAATAAACTTACTAAATTTTGCCCTTGCATTCTGACTAGTCTTATCAACTTGAGAGCACAACAATTGGCGGGTTTTGAACGTTAGTGCAACACCTGTTCATGTTAGTAATTAAGAAATACTTCCAAGTTCCAACGTTCAGTTAACACTGAACTCTGTTGTTGCCAGCGATGTATCTGATGCTCGTCTGCAGGTGTGCAACCAGGCACCATTATTCAAGCCGCAAGTGCCACACCAGATTTATATGAGCATGAAGAACACATTGGGTTTTTATTTGTTATGCGAAGCCTTTTTAATGGCCTCTTGTCTCAATGTAGCGGTGCGTGGTCAAGAAATGTCTTCACCACGTGGCCAAACCGTATGTGACACAGCGTGTTATGCGTGGGACAGTTGTAACGTGACGTGTGGACAGTTGTAACGTGACGTGTGGACAGTTGTAACGTGACATGTGGGCCACTCATTTGGCCTCAATTTCAGATTAGAGCTATGATGAACTTATTCATCGGGGTCTTTTCTTCCTTTCGTATTGTTCTATGCTTTCAAATTATTGTTCTATGATTATTGTTTCGTTCCTGTCTGTAGCTTAATATATTTGTCTATTTTCTTTTCTTGATGCTTCGGCGCAGTGCTGGAAGCATCACCATCAGTGCTGAAAATATATTTTTGAAACTTAATTCATGTCACTGACATATTAAGTAGATAAACAAGTAGGTGCTACTTGTTTATCTACTTAATATCTCAGTGACATGAATTAAGTTTCAAAAATATATTTCCGCCGTCGTAGTGTGGTTATAAGCACAATATTTCCGTGATGTACTTGTTGTAACGGCTTGCCTCCGTCGTTGCAAACACCTGACTTAGTTTTCAAATATTATAGTTGAAATTTGTGAATGTATTTGCATTGATTTGAAACTTTGACTTATGACAGCTGCACGTTGCAGCTAGTATGTCTTTTTTACATCATGCACGTTTTATGGATTAAAAAACGTATTATCAATTAAAGTGTAGGCTGTTGCTTAAATGCACGCTCAGAACTATGCACGAGTATGTGGATTTTTACTATCGTGAATTTTACGTGACGTCTCAGATGTTGGCTTTCAAGAGGTGTGGCAGTTCAAGATTTTTGTGATGCGTTCAACTGTTGCCGAGTAGACAGAGAAAAAACGCTGCTTGACTTTAGATTTTCTCAGAGCTGACTTCATAAGTTCTGTACCAGTCAACTCAGTCCATGCTGCTGACTTTGACGACTATCTAGTGCAGCAAGTGTCAGCTCAGGCAAATGACACCTAAAGCAAGTGTCAATTTGGTAAACTGTCAATATGGTAAACTATTAACATGATAAACTGTCAACATGGTGAACTGTTTACGTTATTAACTCAACTTTATAAACTGTCAAATTTATAAACTGTCAACTTCATGAACTGTCAACTTCATGAACTGTCAACTTCATGAACTGTCAACTTCATGAACTGTCAACTTTATGAACTGCCAACTTCATGAACTGCCAACTTCATGAACTGTCAACTTGAGGCCTGTCAACTCAAAGCTCGTGCGTTGTGTGTGGAAGGGACGTGCGGTGGAGCGCTGTGACTGGGTTTTGTGGCCAGTTCTTGCTGTCGAAATCTACGTCAAAAATGGCGGTGTTCTTTGCAGTTTCTTTAGAGGAGTGCGGCGACCGAGCGAGAGCTGAGCGATCAATTTAATCATCATTTGTTTCGGTCTGTTTTGCCTGTAACTCTGAACCACGGCCGCTGTGCAAGCGAACTCCCTTGCGTACCGTCAGAGGTTTCATCGCAACTGAAATTTTAATTATTTCTTTACGTGGCTTGACGTTTTCATTGTAGTGCAAACGATATGTTTATTTTTTTTGAGTATGGTATTATAAGTGAAAATTGACTAAAAAAATTTAATTAATATAATACAGAACTCTCTAAATGCCTTTACGTATATATTTACATTAATGTGAGATAGTTTGACATTGTGAAGGCTCGTAGAATTTTATAGAACGTTCACCTAAATTTACTACTTTTCACTTTCTTAACTCAACATTTGACGAGTGAAGAAATGAGATAGGGCTTCTGTATTTTTTTTTAAAACTGTCATAATTATATTTTTGAGTTTTTTCATTTCTATCATTTTTTCTGTCTCATTTTCCTCATTTCACTTCCAGTTCACTTATTCTGCTTTATTTCCGTGTATTTCAATTTCATTTCAGCTTTTTCAGTCCCATTTTTCTTTTTTCAGTTTCATTTTAGTATGTATTTACAATTCCTGTTCCTTTTTTTTAGTTCCAGTTCAGCATTTTTAGTTTCATTGCAGTTTTTTCAAATCCATTTGTTTTCTTAGTTCCACTTTAGTTTTTTCAGTTTATTTTAATTTAATTTTTCAGTTGTATTTGTTTTTTTCAACACTAGTTAATGTATTTTTGAGCTCCATTTCGTTTTTTTTACTTATATTTTAGATTTTTTCAGCTTCATTTGTTTTTTCTGCTCCACTTTAGTTTTTACAGTTCAAATTCAATTTTTCAGCTACGTTTCAGTCCTTCATTTCCATTTCGCATGGTATTTTTGACAAAATAGACAACTTTTAAGTCACCTCCTCCACCCAACACCTCACACCTGCTGGAATTTGCGTGTTCCTCGCCATCGGCGCCGCGCCTGCGCCCAATGACCGTCATTTGCTTGCGGTTGTCTTGGGGAATGGTCGGGAAGTTCAACTAAAGAGGACAATATTTTACTGGGAATTTTTATACCCCATCGGAAAAATTGGGGAGATAAAAATCTCCCCTATACGTCAAGAAGAGCTGCTGAACAAATTACCAATACAGAGAGAAGTGTTTTTTAATTTTACTTTGTTTTTGTCTTAAATTGAGCTTTTGTTTTACGGTGAAGTGCAGTTTTATCTTCCATAGCGTCAAAAAGAAAAGAAGAAATATGATGGACATTTGCGCAGCTGACTTGGTTTATTTAAGTGAGGAAAAGGTAAACTGGGAGAAAAATCACTAGAAATTAATTCACTTGCTATATTTTGCTTGGATTCCATTTTTTTGAAAGAATCTATCTCCGGATGCTCCTTCTCTCTGGGTCTGTGAACAAAGAATAATTTTTTCGAAGTACTTGTGCCAATTTGAATTTTTGCGAGCTTAAACATCCTGGTATTGACCTTTGGCCTGAACTTTATTGCTCTAAAACTCACACCAGCGGGTTAATGTTGTGCTCACTTGTTGAAATCCTTGCGCTCACATGTTGAAATCCTTGCGCTCACATGGTCAAATCCTTGCGCTCACATGGTCAAGTCCTTGCGCTCACATGGTCAAGTCCTTGCGCTCACATGGGCAAGTCCTTGCGCTCACATGGGCAAGTCCTTGCGCTCACATGGTCAAGTACAGCTCACCAAACATGGACTTTTGGGCATAGAGATAGAATTCATACTAAAAAATAAACTTTACCTCTAAGGTAATTCAGAAACTATTTTTTTCTAATTTGTCAGAGGAATTTGCGCGCGGATGAAGAGATGTGAACACAAAACCATGGCAACATTGTCGATGCAAAACGATTCATTTACTAAAAAATAAAGTTTATTATATAAATGTATGAATATGAATTTATAACACTTGAAGGTGTTATTTCTTGGATTTATTCTATACTTTTAAGTATATTAATAAAGTTTCTTTTTGAATGAAACAAATTTTTCCTTTGATTTTAGTGAAAGAATTCTTTTTATATTTTATTTGGTTTTTATCTCATAGAAAATATTCTAATTTAGGTCATGAATTTTTGCGATCTGATTTTTTATGCCTGCATTGAATGTTTCAAAACCTTCGAATGAATCAATGGAAACACTATGCATGGAAATTTACGCATTGAAGATTCGTTAACAGGCAAAAAAAATTGGTTTCGTGTAGATAAAGAGATTTTATACCATCATAGGCAGAAAATATTTCACTTGATAATAGTCAAAATGATGAACTGGCCATCAGCGTCTCCGCTGTCTGCTTTCAGTGTGAATGCAGCGGCGGGGCTGACGTTTTGTGGTAGTGGTCTTGTAAAATACTCTTCTTCGTGAAATACTGGCTGTAAAATACTTCTTCTCGTAAAATACTCACTGTAATGACCCGGCTAATTTCCACCAGTCTCATCTCGCCAAAAGGACAAGGTAATTCACACAATCGATGGCTTAACTCAAAGAAACTTTTTTTTTGTCTGCGGTTATCGTTGCCGAACCAACGTCCGATCGCATCCTTTTGAATTTATTTTTTCTTTGATCAGCTTCTTTTTTTAACGTTTGTATTCATTGACTAGTTTGAATTTACTCAATACGAATGACTATCTGACTACCAAACCAGGCCTTGGTCATATATTTATCTTATTCTTCAGATTTACGGACTAAAATTTGTGCAATTTATTTTAATTTGATCTCTCTGGAATCTTACAAAATAATTTTTTCAGTCTCAGTTTTATGTTCCCAGCTTTAGCTTTTCGGAGTAATTAATTTTTTTGAATAATGTGCGTACATGACAAAATTTATAGTCCATTTTCTTTTAATTTTATCTCAGGTCACGTATGATAGGTATCCAAGTCATGTCTTTTCTTCAGTAAATTGAAATTCAATATTGAAAAATGGCTGAGTTTTACGTGTATTCTCATCCTTTTTTGTTATTAGCAGACAATAGCGAGGAGGTCAGTGGTTTTGCAGCGCTGATTTATCTATATTAATGTGGTCAGAACGAGAAAATTTATTTTTGTACCAGAACATTTTGGGTATGAAACTCACCATCAACAATTAAAAGAAGCACAGAGGATACAGGAACTAAAAGAAGTCCAGTCATAATAAAACAAGTTGATAAAGCATGGAACATAGAATCCCTGAGTTGTTTATATAAATAGATATAAATTCTGGGCAGTTTGAGTGTCTAAGGCTCTAAGCTTTCGAAAAGAAGTGAATGTTGATGAACGCAAGCCCATGAATTTAGTTTCTGCAGTGAGTGTGGAAAGATGCTAGGGATGTGAATGCTGTGCTCTGAGTGTCGTATAGAATACAATGGAACGCACATTTTGCTGCCTTCGCGATACCTTCGACAACATTGTTTTTTATGTGTAAATGACATGCTATAAATTGTTGCTATATTGTTAGAGCTTCATTCAGTATTGCTGGAGTTTCATTCGTTGTTGTTGAAGTTTATTGGATATTGTTGGAGTTTATTGTGTATTGCTGGAGTTTTATTCTGTACTGATTATGTATTTTTAGCGTTTTATGTGTAGTTGGTGTATTGTGGGTGTATTTTTAGAATACCATAGTGTATTGTCGCTGAATTCTTAGTATTGTTGTGTTCTGTTATACATTCTGCTGGTGAATTGTCATGCACGTTGTGCATCACCAACCAAAGCTACGGTCAGTGCGGCAGACGCTTTCAAGCTACCGAAAAATTTCCGTTATAATTTCGTGGCCCCTAATTGCGCAGCCTGGCTACCATGGAACTTTTTTGAGGGTGCAGCGGTGGTGAATTTTTCTGGTGCTGGACAATTGATCCGATTTACCGGAAATTTCTTGCGTCCTGTGCAGAGTCCACCTGAATGCAATAGGGTGAATTCCATTGAAAATTTTATGAGATGATTTAACTTTTTTCGCATTATCTCTGCACCCACACCGCTTGATCGGTTGCATTGATCAAAAACGGTGGTTAAGATTTCTCGAAACCTTTTTCCTATTCATGCGTTTCATGTGCAAAATTTATTGTGCCTCTAGAATGACGACTGTCTTTTCGTGGCGTTCACTAATAAAACAATGGAATTATTGGAGCAAAGTCGGATTTGTTATTGTAAAACATCCATTGATCGCCTTCTGTGTTTTTCATCATTGACTGAAGTATGTGCAATTTTGATGAGTCGTGTGTATATCATGTGATCAGCACCTCATCGTAACTAGCACAGCAGCCAAGAAGCATCAACTTAATGAGACTTTCCATCAAAATGAAGGCCGAAACCGAGAAAAAATTTCATGGCGAAGTAGAGCGTCAAGCTTTAATCAACTGTGATAGAATAACATTTTCCCTGTGAATTATAAGAAATCAATGTCACTTTCGTTCTAGAACTCTGAAAATTCTATTAAGCTGCCAAAGAAAACAAATTATTCAATTTAGAAGCGCTTATATTGATAACAATCTGAGGAACGAGCGTCACCATGATGCCGAGGTCTGCAGATCACACGTGCTATACGTTCACGTGAACACAATGACGTACTGAGATGCTATACGTTCACGTGAACACAATGACGTACTGAGATGCTATACGTGCGCGTGAGCATAATGACGTACTGAGATGCTATACGTGCGCGTGAGCACAATGACGTACTGAGATGCTATGCGTGCGCGTGAGCACAATGACGTACTGAGATGCTATACGTGCGCGTGAGCACAA
>VCRD01001870.1:50510-80404 GCA_006783055.1 Trinorchestia longiramus
GCGTGAGCACAATGACGTACTGAGATGCTATGCGTGCGCATGAGAATCTGGGCTGAAGAATTCAATCAACGATACATTTTTCATTTGATGAACAGGAGAGGGAAGCGTTACCGGCCCACATCAAGCTGGCTCGTTTGTTTGCTCGAGAGAAACTGAGGTGTGCAAGGGGAAGCTATGTATGTATCCTACACGGTGTCCATAAAGTCTCTTTACTATTTCAAAAATTGAATACAAGTGCAATTTATAAGATATTTTATTCAGATTTGTTCTGTTGTATTCAGAGTTTATTAAAGTTTTTAATCATGTATTGCATTTGTGGGTTTCAGGGATCGTGTTTGTGAAAGAGTTGCTGTTGAGACTTTCTGAGATTTTGATAAGAGACTTTATGGACACCCTGTATTTATGAGTTATGATGCTGCTGATTGCCGTTGTAGTTCAGTCTCATGTGTCGAGTGTTGAGGGATTTCTTAATTTATACCGAATTTAAATTGATGATTTCTGTCGGTGATGCGAAATTCCTCTGAAATAATGTAAAATTACTGATTGCTATTGGTGGTAGATGTTTCCTTTGGATTTGGTGAAATTACTGATTCCATTTAGTGGAGGATATTCCACTGAGATTTTGGAAAATTATTGATATCCTTCGGTAGAAATGTGTTTGAGAGTTTATGAAATCAACATGAATATTCCATCTAAAGAAGCCGAACTGTTATACGTTAGAAATGAAGGCTTGCGAGGTGATGCATGTCCCAGCTGGTATTGATACTCAGGAGTTGAGTTTGAATAATAGTTTTAAAACAAGCAAACGTTGATCATGCCACAAGAGGTCAGTCCTCGTTTATTAAATGAAAATTATTGATGTTGGGTATTGTCGAAGGCATGTTAATTTTCTCATTGCTTTAGCTCTGATTTAAAGTACTTTCATGTATACAAAATAAAATGTACAGAGCATAATGAAATATTCCTTCCGCCATCATTCGATGGCTCGAATAGTAATTTCAAAATTTCAGGTAAAACACACTAGGGAGATTATATAACTTTAGTAACTTCATGTAAAACACAGCCTGGAGGTTGTGTAACTTCAATAACTTTATGTAGAACCCGACATGGAAATAATGTAGTTTCCGTAACCTTAGGTAAGATACTACCTTTAGATTGCATATGTACGTAATTTCAGAAACGTCTGATAAAGCACTATCTGTTGATTATGTAATATGTCACTTATCGCCAAACAAACCTAGAAATTATTTAACTTCAGGTAAACCACGACACAGAGATTATGTAGCTTCAGCAACTTCAAGTAAAACACGACACAGAGATTATGTAGCTTCAGCAACTTCAGGTAAAACACGACACAGAGATTACGTAGCTTCAGCAACTTCAAATAAAATACGACACGGAGATTACGTAGTTTCAGCAACTCCAAATAAAACACGACCTGGGGGTTGTGCAGTTGCTTTGTAACAAAATATCGCCTAGAAGACACCCATGCACAGTCTCTCGTTGCAGCTGGGTACCGCCTAGTTTTCCTATGAATGATGGGATATTAAAACGTGCAGTTTTTATTATTTTCACCTTGTTCTGTAATCATCACACAGGCCTTTTCTTCAAACACAGCAGTGATGTGACTTTAATTTCATTGACAGTGAAAATTTCGTAATTTTCACGTCTTCCAGGTACTTAGCTTCTCTAGTAAAAGATTTCAATGTGAACACATGTTTTGTGTCGTCTATTGGTTCCTGTACTTATATGCCTCTCTGTGTCGTCGATTTTATTTAAAGTAATGATTACAACACACAAAGGAAGTTAAATAACGCCAGAGGGAACACATGAGTTGCTTTCATATAGGGTCTATAATTTTTCAGCTGGCAGGAAAATTCACTTGTCGCTGAAAATTTCTTTTCATCATTGCTCGAGACGAGCTCATATTTGGCTGTTTTGGTCCACGTCCCAAGATTCGCTGCGTCATTTTCCTTTGTTCAGTTTGTTTTCTTTTTGGATGCCATAACTGATGACCGATAATGCAGTGTACATGAAAACCCTCTGTAATTTACCGTAACTCTTCCTCAGCGTTACACTTCATCAACACCAAAAAAAGTCAGTCTAAAATGTAACTACCTAGAAAATTAATGATTTAGAAAACTGTTAAGACATTTGCAATCAATTACAATAACTTTTAAATTATATCAAAATAAGAAACAAACTACGATCAATGAATCAAAAGAAAGATGCGTCTAATTTCAATGATTACTGCGTCTTTGTTCTTCTGCCATTATTGACGTCATAAATTGTCCACTAAAAGAGGGAAGGCATGCGTGCGATGTGTGTGAGGATTTCAAACGCATCTTTCAGGTCACTCGTCCGTAAAACCATTCAGTAGTCGGTCTTCCATGACGCCCTGGCCGGCTTAGATAGTGATTTGATCAATTTTCTTATGATATAGTATTTTCAACCACTGTTCATTCTTATGTGATTGAATTCAACACAAACTAGCAAGTAACGACTATTCACCAACTGGTAATAGTTCAACTGCCCAGAGATGGTGATAACTTCATCATTTTGAACTTAACTGATACTTGCGTAAATTTTAACTTGTCTCATGAGCCAGAGGATAATTTAAGCTTTGAGTGTAATATATGTTTAAAATATAAACATTGACACAAAAACATAAACAGACATTAATAACGACAACAAAAGTGTGTTTAGGAAAACAAATGAGGAATTATTGTGTTGTTGAAGAAAATAATTTGAAGGCGTAAGGGAGCAAAAACATTTTTCTGTATCATTATTTGTTAAGTAACTTGTATGGAACTTAAAATGTTATTTCACGAACCTCATGCGTCTATTCATTACCCAGCAGTGTGTTTTTTAGGATATGCTTTTAACTTTTTTGACATAAATTATCCTGAGAACGTTCTTTGTGTGACTACGCCTGGGACGGTTGCCTCGTTTGGGTGACCCTGCTTGGGACGGTTGCCTCGTTTGGGTGACCCTACTTGGGACGGTTGCCTCGTTTGGGTGACCCTACTTGGGACGGTTGCCTCGTTTGGGTGACCCTACTTGGGACGGTTGCCTCGTTTGGGTGACTCCGCTCAGGGCGGCTCTTTCTTTGCAGCCTATCACACGAAGGCCTGAAATCTCTGCTCAGGAGCAGCGAGGTTCATTGAAAAAAAATCGATTTCAAAAGAACACTAAAACTGTAGGCACTTCGTTCTTCATTACCCACTAAGTCTGCATAACTAAATATTATATTTACATCATCATAGTGCGAACCTAAATCACCATAAAGTGCATGTGCAACATCGCCATAATGCACATCAGCATCACCATAAACTGCACCACAAAATACCCTGACGCTACCATACCATGCCCCATTAACTATTCGCATGGTACTGGCGTTACCATGCAGTACGGACGTTACCATGCAGTACGGACGTTACCATGCAGTACGGACGTTACCATGCAGTACGGACGTTACCATGCAGTACGGACGTTACCATGCAGTACGGACGTTACCCTGCAATAAGGACGTTACCCTGCAATAAGGACGTTACTATGCAGTACGGACGTTACCATGCAATAAGGACGTTACCATGCAGTACGGACGTTACCATGCAGTACGGACGTTACCACAAAGCACTGTAGCGTTCCAATATTCGCCTCTGGCGAGGGTTGCATCTCTTACCAGCGGATGTGTAGAGGGTGCTCAGGTCGGAGGGGAGGATGACAGCGTTAGCTGCGACGTGGGGGGCAGTTGCAGCTCCGTAAAGAGTTCTCCAGCCACTCCTTCTCCCTCCATGTGGGGGAGGGGAAGTTTGTTGATGTCGATTGTGCAATCTTGTATACTTAAGATTTCGTATGGTGGAACGTCACCCCAATTTCACGATCGTTCATGGTTGTGCGCTTTCCAGAAATCCGTTATTTGTCTCGTATGAGTGGGGCTCCTATAGCGAGTTTGTCTCGTATAACAAATTTGTCTCGTACAACGAGTTTATATCGTATGAGTTTGTCTCGTACAACGAGTTTATCTCGTATGAGTTTGTCTCGTACAACGAGTTTATCTCGTATGAGTTTGTCTCGTACAACGAGTTGGTCTCGTATAACAAGTCTGTCTCATATAACGAGTTTATCTCGTAGAGCGTGTTTTTCTCAAGGTAGTGAGGGAATGTTCGATATAATAAGGGAGTGTTCGAGGGAATAAGGGAATGCTTGAGGGAGTGAGGGAATGTTTGAGGGAATGAAGGTATATTTGAGGGAATGTTTGAGGGAACAAGTACGAATGTGTGGAGCTAACTCCCACAAATGTGCGTACACCGCGTTTTATGTACCGTATCTGTTGTAACACAGTGTTTAAATTTGGGATAGAAAAATCGATGCATAATTATATTTTGAAAGATTATAAGTGAGAGCATGCGGTGTACACAATATTCCTGCTATATATTGTTGTGTAACTGACCTTAATATTAAACACAGACTCAGAATTAATGAACTACTTCAAAATGCACAATTTATTGTGACAACAATCACAGACTGTATTAATTGATATTTTCGCTAATAATTGCACAGGAGATATTTTTGATCTGTACATAAGTTTATTTTCCCACTGAGGCTACATGAGTAATTGCATGAGTAATTTGACTGTGATTGCAGTGGTGAGTAGTTGATAATTATGGCTGGACTGTACTCTAGTACTTGCTACTAATGTCTTTTATACCCGAATGATTCAGTATATCTTTCGTGTTATACATATTCTTCAGCTGTCATATGCTAAGTGGACATTACAATTGGATTTCATGGTCGGTCGCGTGAGAGCATTTTTTTTTGTTGTCGAGTAAAATTCACAGCGTTTTCCTAATTTCCCTGCAATCCTCAAAGATGATTGTGGCGAATTGAAGTTCGGCGGTACATACAGTACTTTAAATGTTGCTCAATGACATTCCAAGACTTGTCTGAATCAGATCCACCATTTTGAAAAGTTGCTGCAAGCTGATCCCTAACAAATCACAATATTGGCTGTTCCAATTGAGACAACGAGGCTAAAAGTGTAAACCACGAAGCAATTTGACAACTAGTTCATACTGGGTAATAATTTTAACCTATCAGTATTACTCATCGAAATTTTACCTTCATGAAACCATACTGTCTCACATTCCTTATTACCGGCCACTGTGGCTGCGACGTCTGGAAGTTCGTACTCTATCTTTATTTTAACTGCAGGTCATCAAGCGTATTGATTTCATGGATATGGTAAGGCAAAGTACACACCTAGACAGGCTTATTGTGTTTGGTGGAGCGAAGGTGTTCTTTGCGGCTTGTAATCCACTGACTTCTTCAAGGAAACTTAAGACCGACGACCTTTCGTTGTTTCGGAATGCGCGGCTTGAAGACACAAGCCTTCGGCTATCACCTACTCGTTGTGGTATACCAGCTTTGGGATTATGATCTGCATGTAGGTCTCTCGTGAGAAATGAACAATTTCAGAGCTGGAAAGATCGGTGCAAAATTGAGGATGACTTCCAGACCAGTGCTCCGGGACTTGGCCTTTGAATGCGTTAGCTGATTACTGACAGTCCTCCACCTCTAACTCCACGATGTGAGGGAAAATATGTTAACTGAGAGTAACTCAACTCCAGCAACTAGAGACGACGTAAAAAGTTGGAATCCTCGTGCATGTTCACTGCAAGTCCATCTTCTTATTCCCAATGTACTGAACTGTTTATTTTCAGGGATGGAGGATTCGAGTTTCTTCTTAATTAATCTGGAAAATGAATACACCACAAACATGAATGTACGTAGAGACACAGAATACGCAGCAATGCTCACAAGCTATGAGGAAGAGTGTTTTAAACCGCTTGGTGAACTAGTCCAGCATACTACTTGTCCGTTGGTGTCTCGCTGTACTGAACTTGGTTGTCGTGCGTCGTTGTGTTGTGTCGCTGTGCAGCTTTTACGTCGTTGTGCGTTGTTAGGCGTCGTTGTACGTTATTATACATCATTACGTGTTATTTTACGTCATTGAGCATCACCAGGCATCATAATGCATCATGCGTCGTTGTGTGTCGTGACGTCACATGCGGTCAACCCGCAATGCGAGTCTGCATGCGGCTGCATATGCGCTATTGTTTGCTTGCTGCTTGCTTGTCGCCTGAAGGCAACACTGTGTCTTGACTGTGTCAGTTTCACCGGCCGACTGTGCCAGTTCATTACACATTTATAATAGGAGATAAAAATCCTATTAAAATGAGAACAAACTGGCTTTTGGAAATTTTTGTATATATAATTCTGTAAACACAAGTGTCTTCATTTTGCATTGGGAAGAATCAAAGTGCGTAAATTAACGAAGATTCAATCAAAGTGAATATAGAATCTGAAAACCCTGGGTAAAACATGGTCGACGCACCTCATAGAAAAACGTGCTGTTTATTTCAACAAGACGTGTTTTTTTTATTAATGAATGAGATGTGGTTTGTTTCACAAACCTCCATGATTAGCCCTTCCGTACATGGGTGATCTTGCTCCTTTTACGGGGGACAAAGAAAAAGAAAATTTCCAGAGTTTTCGAATGAGTATTCCCTAAAGAAGACTAACTACAGTAGAACCGAAGAATTATTTTTTCTCACGCATTTCTCCCTCTGTTTGGACTCAAACGCTTGCTCTTGAATTCTACATTGAAATTATTTTTTTTATGTTCTTCTTACTTGGTCGTGTTTTGTATCGGACTGGGATCAGTATCTGAATAAATTCTTTTTTTAAAAAGTAACAAGTAAAATATTGATATTGAGCCACGTGACAATTTGAATGGTACACTTAAAGCTGCAGGTTAACTATTGTGTATGAAGAAATAACTATTTTGAAGAGCATGCTGAAGTAGAGTTATTTACAGCAGCAATCGAAATATTCACCGGCGCAGCTGTAGTGTCTTGAGAGTCGCTTGACGTTTATATAAATCATATTTCCGGACGATGAGGAACTCAGTGGTTGAAATAGAAGTAACCGGCAATGCTGTAGCGCCTACGTTCGTTTAGTCCGCTAAAAAAAGTCGGACCACTTGTCTGACGCATGTCACATTGCGCTCCACAACGGAATGCTTTCAGAATTTATTAAGCCCCATGGAAGTAATGCAGGGCATCAATGATATATGCTGGGACTCTTGCGAGCGTGTCACTTTCATTTAAATTTAGCATTAAATTAACGGTAATTTCCTTGAATTACAGCATATTATACAGAAATTTAAGGATATACTCGTTATATGGTCGTAGAAGCTAAACTGGGTAGCTGCGTTTTCAGGGTCCCCTGTGAACTGTGAAAGCTTCCCTTGTTTGTTTTAGGTTACTTTTGAAAACTAAATAAACTCACTATAGTCCCCACATAAGTTGAGGAAGATTCATTTTCTAGAGCTCAAGGCTCACGTGTCTAGGGCGCTTCGATTATTCAGGTTTATTACGTTGTTATTGCCCTCGGGTTTCTTATGTCAACATTATCCTCGGGTTTATTTGTTATTGTTATCCTCGCCCTGTATTACACAAAGCTGTGCTTGCGGTGTCTATTACGTGTTTCAGGTCCATTGTGTATGGCTTTTGAAGTGACCTACCCTCTCATCTAGCGGTCTCGCCCTTTAACTTTGATCCCAGTCCCGTAGCTGCAGGCTCCAGGTGCCTTCTATTCTTCAATATTCATTGATGTCGGCTTCCTTCCAGTTGCGGTCTGCGCTCCATTCCTGTTCTGTGTTCCAGTCGCAGTTTGCATTCAACGTTCTGCCTGAATTCCCGTTTCAGTCTGCAACCTAATTTGTTTATTCCAGTTTGTCTCTATTCTAGTTTTTTCTATTTCAGTTTACAGTATTCTTATTTGTTTATTCGTATAGGTTTGTTCCTACTTCAGTTTGTTCTTACTTCAGTTTTTTTCTATTTCAGTGTGTCCCTATTTCAATTTATCTCCGTTTCAGCTTTTCCCTGTTTCAGTTTATCTCCCTCTCAGTTTCAGTGTATTGTAGTAGCACCTATATCCAAGTAGTAGTAGTAGTATGCATTCTTCTCGTAGTTTGGCTTCCAGTCACAGGCTGTCATCACTTCAATGGAGCTGTCATACCAGTAAAGTTACTTATTAACTGCCTGTGTCAGCTGCACCGCTGGTGACGCTCATCTTCCTGCTGTTTCCAGACCACTTAGTCATGCCGTCACTGAGAACGAAATCAAAACTTGTTTCAAGTTTTGCCACGTCAGTCATTTATACATGTAACCGCTATCACTAAATCAGCTATGTGTGACCGTCGTTAATCGCGTTTATACGTATATATGAGTTGTATTAGCTGTTCATATTTGTGTTACTGCCAGTAATCCAATGAATTTATGCCTCCTAGCTACAGACTGGCTTGTGTAGGGTTCCCGAGTTGGGTGTGACGTTAAAGAACTGGATCAACTTGGCTCTGTTCATCATCAACTTTGATCAAGCGGTCGAAAGAGACGAGCGTATCACATCTCTTGTTGCAAGTTTCGAGTTCATTAAGAGCATTTGTGATCAGAATCTCCTATGAAAATATTTGAACATGAGAATTTAATCGATTGTTTTAATTTGTTTTGAGAAAGTTTTGTGCACAATCACATATCCAGAGACAAGTAAGATGACATCAACAAAGCTCATTTCATTGAGCTACGTCTCCTTCCTTTGATTGCGTCGTAGTTTATATTTCCGCTCTAAAAACCTTTGCGTTCTTTTCGAAATGATTTCCAGTTCAATTCTGTGCCCTATTATGAACAGGTTTTAATTCATGGTGTCAAACCTGAAACACAAGTAATTTAGTTGAGCTCGTTTCAACTGAACGAAAACAATTATCATGTGCATTAAACACGATACTGTTCTATCATGTTGTCACAGCTGACAATACAATCTACCACTGTACTAAATATTTAGGTCAAACCACAACTGCGAGCACGTTCTGGCAAGCTTCCTTCTTTCCAATATTGTCGTGAGTGTAAGCGTGCAACGCTGCTCGAACCCGGGCAACTTTTGACTTGCTTGTGCGTTGGTCTGTAGCGCAACTTATTTACGAGGGCTGTGGCGGGGAGTTGTGGGTTGATTTGTATACGATGGCTGTGGCGTATCCCAGTCCCAGTTACGAAACTTAAACTCACCTAAATTTTAGAGGCTGTGTATTATTACGTGGATTTACTAACGTAAGAAATAGTGTGAATGACCTGTCCATTTAGGTTACTTTTTAAAGTAAAAGATTGGGGGTTTGTGAAATGAAGTACAGCTTTTTCTTAGCTGTGTCTTATATCTTAAAAAAATAATATGGACTGACTTTCTTCTAGTTTGCAACGTGTGCTGTATCACTCAAAATTTTACCTATGAGCATTGCTCCTAAATTTTATAACAAAAGTCCATTAATGTAGCCCATTTAATCATTCCCTAATATAAAAGCGTTATGGAAAGAAATTATTTACTCTACATTTTAAATTTCACTACGTCAGGCTTCCAAAAGGCTGGAGATCGAAACATGTGTTAACTGAAATGATTAACATGTTCAATTCTTGAGAGCCCAGTACTTTGCATTATTCAAATTTAATAATAATAGGGTTTATGACTCACGAATGCTGTGGCATAATCAAGGTCAGAAAAATGGGACACTCGATCCAGTTCTTGTCTTGTCTAGCAAAAAAATTTGTTTTCCTGTTCATCTGATGCTGTTATAAACTGACAACTTTGCTTGGAATTAATACGCAATATCAAACCATTGAGTTTATTGTCAACAGTTAACTGAACATTGTTGAATATAGAAAAATTTACCAAAAATGAAAACGTCAACCTTTTTGGTGCAGCATTCTTCGTTCCGTAGATATGAACATAAATTAAACCTTAGAGTTGCTTCAAATTAAATTACAATATCTATTTAATGAACCATGCCAATTTAAATAATTTGTGTAAGTTTCAGAAAATGAATGTTAGTGACGTGTTGAATCTCCAGACCTGCTGTCAGTGCAACATCTTCTCATTTTGTGTGTCACGTCTTAAGAAATACATCAGTTTTCGTTACCAGTCATTTGATTCAATTTTGCACTTTTCCAGTGAGCTACCGAAGTTCATTAATTGTGGTTACTCCGCAGCGAGGAGAGATGCTGCAGTTCCCAGCCTATTTCCTCTCTCGTGTCGCTCCAAGCCGCTGTGTGACGCTGTGTGGACGACAAACTAGACGTGCTTTAACTTGACGCCCATATAATCTGGATACCGATGCTCTTAAAACGCTTGACTGCGTCAGATTTACTAACGGAAGAATTAGTGTAAATGACCAGTCCAATTAGATTCTTTTAAAGTAAAAGATTGCGGCTCGTAAAATAAAGTACAGCTTTTTCTTAGCCGTTTCTTTAGAGCAAGATACTCTTAAGTACATGTGGTATCTGTGATTCAAGTTGAGTTGCAGTAGAGCGAGGTACGCTTTTAAATTTAGGGTACATATAATTGAACTTCAGCTTCAATACATCAATGTACACTCTTGTATCTATGATACCTCTGATTTGAATTCAACTACTTCAAGATTTTTCTGTCAACCTTTTCTGAACTCAGAATCACATCTCAGGTCACATTTTTAGATGGTGGGTTGAGGCCCATTTTTTTACTTGGTGTTATGGAGCCCCATCCCGAGATGATAGGACTCAGAGCTCCATTAAATGTGGCGTTGACACGCCGTTCTGGGTGATGATCCAGTCGTGTCTGTACGATTGTGGTTGCCCAAATCTAGGTGATACATGTTAGAACAAGCATTTAAAGCATCGAAATATTCTGAAGATTTTATATTGATGTTGAGCCCGTTTCGATACATTTATGCTGAGGCTTTTTTTCACATTACTATTTTCGAGGATTGAGAAAACTTTTCGTAACTCTAAAAGCATTATTTATGTAGAGGGAAGAATAAGAAGCTAAAATATTTAGGGTTAATCAGCCCTTGGTTGATCAGCTGCAGGGCATTACTGAAAATATTTAAGGTACCTAGCATACACACGCATCTTTAAACAAATACTAGACTGCTTAACTAAGAAGTACGCTTAATTTGCTGAACTTTTTTCAAGTTAATCTCACTTGTGAGTTAGGTAAGCACGTCGTGGTCTGATCACGAGCCTAGGCAACCAATTTCATGCAGTTCAAAAGTGTTTGGTTTTTTGGATGATTGTCCGTGTGTCTGTTTAGGGTTACCTGGAGTTGTGGGGACCTCTTTACTAAAAGCTGTCACTCACCGAGACCCTCGTAAACTCAGTATGCTAATAACAAAGAGCTTGCTTAGTTAATCACAACGAGATCGAGGTGGGATGACCGCTCGTGAATGTCATTCAGGTATCGTACTATTTTAAGAGGAAATTCGCGAGTGGTTTTTCAATTTTCTACGCAGCTAAGCAATGAATTCATATCGAAAAGAATTTGGCATAGCATCGGTAAAATAAGGTTGAAATGCCAGTGTCTTATATTTCCTAGCTCTGATATCCGATGCACCGCCGAAAAGATCATTACAGTTTTATTGGACTTTGGAATGATTCAACAGTAAAAACAGTAGCAGTAATTGGGGCAGTTGTAACTGCTGCAAGAATACCTCTATAAAAACTGAAAAGAAGCGCTTTTAAGATGAATAAAGGGGGGACCGTGCTTGCCACAGCATAATTTAAACTGTATTGACATGAATGATGCAAAATCAACATTACCACCTGCAGCATAAACACCACTTGTTGCATCTGCACCACTATGCACCAGCAGCGACATCAGTGCCAATAACAGCAACAATAGAAGCACCACCACTACAGCGCCATCAATAACAGCAACATGAAGCCCCTACTAGACACCCACCAACATTTGGTCTCACAGGAGGTGGTGGCTGCTTCTGGAGACGCCCTTCGGATGCGATTTGCTGGTGCTGCCCTTGGTCCTGTGGTTGTATAATTGCCACTCATGCTATGATGGACTACTCACTCATGCCCTGAATGTCTTGTACAGTTTACTGGACTGATTTGGCTGCATGACCCACTGCTCATTGTAATCTGGACCCGTACCACCCGCCATTGACAGCGACTTATAAATGGTTCCCTTAACACGTTGCTTCCGATTGCCTGACTGATGTAAATGTTCACTTTGTACGCATAGTCAATAAAAGGATCTGAAAAAATCTGAACCTAACCTAAGTGGTACACATACGTACCACTTCGGAGTCAACGTGTTAACCTCAATTGCTTATATCATCAACTGCTTGCATCAAACGAAAGTAAAGAAGATCACTTAATATCTCTGGTATTTGAGCTCTGTTATGACCTCTTTGTCGCTGCAGACGACTGCTCATCACTGCAAATTGTCCACTTCTCTTCATCTGCGCACAGGGTTCTCACAGCTCAACATCACAGACTTCCGTATTTATTTATTGATATTTGGTTGATTGGAAGTTTTGATTTGTTTTTTATGGTTATTTATTTCAAATATCCTCTCAGAGAAGTAAAAGTTTACTGTGCTATTTTCGCGATGAGTAAACACCTGAAATCTGCCACACACACTTATTTGGAAAGCAAAAAAAACCTGCATATTTTACGACATATGTTCTATGAACTCGCTCCTCAATGAGGACATGCTGTGTTATTCTAACGTTCAGATAACACGAGCAGAATACCATGAAGTATCACAGGAAGGAGTTATATTTAAATAATTACTAAACGTTTAATATGATGTCAAAAGTACCGTGGGGTGCCATGAAGTAGGTCTGGAGCCGAAGTTACCTCTTACGTCATTAGGAAATGCATAAGAATGTGTTGTGATTGTTGCGTACCTGTTTAGGAGTGTTAATGTGTAAAAATATTATGGGAAAAATGTTAAACTAAGAAATAACTAAATGCTAATTAATTGAGCACCGTTTTTCAAAAAAGTGACTGTTGCCATTATATTCTGTAATCACTATTGCTCATGACTCATTTTAAGACTAGAATTAAAATGTCTTAATCCTCAATTCTTTACAGATAAATAAAATTAATCGATCTATAGATGCACATTGTCTGTACACACATACTGACAATGTGTTCCACATCAAAAATGTCTTGTCCTCAAATTCTTAGATCGCTACAATTAATTGCAGAGCGTTTAATTCTAAAGAAGCTTCCTGGAATTGTGTTTTCTCCCTTTATTTAAATTAAAGGGAACCACACCTCAATACTGCAGACACAACGCAACCATTCCCAAATGTTGATTGTCAACGGGCATTTATAAATAGCTTTTAATATTTCTCTGAAGGATATATCTAATTGTGTAAATATTATTGCTCAGTTGTTATTGATGATATTCATGATTTTAATGTTGTACGGAACACATCTCTAAAGCGTCTTAGAATTAGTACGCTTAATTTTCTCAGTATTTATTCTCACACTCCTTTTGTTCAGTAACAATGCGAGGTTATGTAAATAATGAATAAATGGGCAAATTTAGTCCTAGATTTTCTTTTCATAGAGGCCCTTAATTCAAAGGAGGGATTTGTTGCAAAAAACCCAACGGAAAGCTAAATCATGAGCAACATTTGACTACTATGCATCAAATGCACGACAGCTTCATGAGTTCTTAACTCGTTGAGCATGAAACATGGTTCAAATGTTTGGTATTAACTCCATCTTCACAAATGTGTGATAGTCTTTGTGTAATGGCACAGCTTCGACGTCGGTGAGCAAGAGTTCCATGAGGAGAAACAGAGTCGCTTAAGAGCGCCGTGTTATGTTTATTTGAAGCGGTCGGTCTAACGTTCCTAGCCTTGTGTTTACTGAACCTGTGATGATAAGAGTTTCTTATTTGATGAAGGTGTTAGTTCTTCTTAGTGTTAGTTCGCCCCTGCTATTAACCAAAGTTACTACAGTGTTAGTTCGCAACTGCTATTAACTGAAGTACTGCAGTCTTTGAGAGTGCTTCATTAAATAAATAAACAAACATTAATAAAGAATGTTTGTGGCGCAGTTGCTTACTGAAGCAGCTCCATCGTAACGGAACGATCAGGACCTCCTGCCCATCTGTCGCCCGGCTGACAAGCCGCAGCGTCCTTCAGTGCCTGCAGGGGCATGCTTTTCTTCAGCTTAACAAGTCTGCTCATCTTCAGTTTATGTTTAGTTTATTTATAAGTTCCGTTGCTTTTAAACAATGACCTACCATAAGGTTTCGTTAGCTGAAATCTTCCTTAAAGACTTTCGTTGCATCACTGCATCTAGTTCTAACTGGAACTAGAGAATGTTGCTAGATTGCTCTCTATACGAATGGTTTTATGCACCGTGATGTACGGTGCGTATTATTTACAGCTTGTTTGATTACTCAACAACGTCCTTTTGTGAAGGCAGAAGAAACTCGCTTGTCTGTCGTTTACATTGGTGTTACTAATCTCGCTCCATGTTTTTGACGGAACAGCATTCTTGCGTGAATAAAGAAAGAGCATATGTGCCTGTTATGCGAGTTATTTTCATGAATTTTCATCTATAAACGTCAGCGTACTTCTGTGAATGCAGAGGAAACAAAAATGCTTGTTTTTCCCCATTCCATATGAGGGGCCACATGCGAAGTGGAGGTCGTTTATTCGTTGAGGCAGTTACCTCCTCCATGATTGTATTTGTCCCTACATGTCTTCTTGTCGCTAGATAATACGTAGGGACTAAAATATATTTGTCCCTACACATTTTTAAAGCACTGATTTGCCTTGCTTTATAGTTTTGAACATTTTGTGCATTATTTCTGTAGTCTATATCTGCACCTTGCAGTCGCCCATTCGTTTTGTGCATACTCACTTTCCTACTATCATCTAAATCCTCTCTGCATTGCGTGTCCTCATCATTATCATCTCGTAACCCCGAAGTTGTGTTCTTGCCTGCATTGGGTGAGGCATAAAGTGTATTTTCCATGATATTTCGCTTATTTTATTTACGGGACGAGTGCTTGCATGTCTTCCTTAATTCGGGTTTTCATCTCGCAGGACCTCTGAGAACCAATTCGAGGTGCCAGTCTAAATCTTCCTGTAATATTCACGAGCGTTGGACTTTTGCTATAGTATTAGGAGTAGGCCAGCTCATTTTATTAGATTCTTAATGTTGATTCAAGGTTTCTGTTTTTTTATCTATTCCTACTCATTTATGCAAGGACACTAATGAGGGAAAGTAATAAACGTGATAAATTGATTAGAATTAGGATCAAATTGATTAGAAACACCTCTTTTCAAGAGGAATGGAAGAGCCTAGGAGGCGGATTCCAGGAATCGGCATCCAAAAAGTAGTCAACTCGAGCAGAGTTCAAAATCAAAGGTGCCAGCTAAGGGTTCTTACTGACTTTGCTAGCCTGAGAGAGAAATGTAGCGTACAATTTTTATTTTTATGAACATTTTTCAATCCCAGCCAACAACTTGTTTTGGTTTTTGAAGCATAGGTATTGTGACTTCATTGTACGTGTCTGTTTTCATTTAATTTCTTCGTGGACTAAGTGCGCTTCAACTTTTTGGGTGTTCCAAAATCGTATTGTAGCCTTAAATGAATGAAGTTTTTATTAAGATCTATTGAAAACATGAGAAGAATCTACCTTGCTCTTTCAGACGAAAAATACTAAATGTGGGTTGGTTTTCAGAGCCAGATTGTCGTGATTGGGTTAACGGTTGGAATCATTAGGTGGCACCACAGCTGGTTCTCAAAAGCGAGGCAGAGCCGCAGCGGACAACCACACGCTGCTGCGTCATGGTCCAGACTCTCTGTGTCGAATGAACTTAATGCCTTAATTTTCTGATGTCGCGTAAAATACGTCGACTTCTTGTGCTGGCAACAACACAAATGCATGTGGCAATGACTGGTTGTGAATAATCGAGTTTTGTTGACAGCCGTACACTTGAAAATTATGTGTTTGTAATTGTGTCTGGAAAACCATTCGTTTGAAACTAAATTCCGTTTTGTGTCTTCAAATTGACACTTCTGCTGCCAACATTTGGTCATGGTGCAAGTCGTTCTTGACGGAGGCACGTCGCTGATCTTGCCACACGTTTTCCATTAACGTGTGTCATTAGCCTGCGTGAGCTGGCTGCCAAAATCTTTGTGTGAAAAGAAGTTCGATTGATCAACGAGGGCTTCTCGTTATGTGTGAGAGGCGATGGGAACGCTTCATTATATCGCTAAAAAAATAATTAACCTTTACACCGGAGCTTTGGAATTGAGGTGTGAATGGAGTTGAGAAACTGCTTGCTATACGTTTTTAAATCTGAGATTGAAAACTCGGTTTTAAATTTGTCGGTGGGAGAATCTTGGCTGATACTGATGTTCTATTTTTGGGTTAGTGATGATACCCGATACCGACGCCTGTAATTTAACTAGCACAGGATGATGCTTCTTCAAAATTCACGGAAACGTAGCTTATGTTACGCGGCACAAAAACAAAACTGACAAATATTTTGAACCGATTCTGGACAATATCATCTTAAAGATACTGTAGGTACTCTATCTTGCTTGCTGGGTTGGCTACGCCACCAAACACGGGCGGTGATTTGTGATGAAAGTACTCTTTTTTCCGAAAGAAAGTTTTTGGTGAACAGAAACTTAGGAAGTGTGATACGTTATGAAAATATTTTCTATTTAAGGAATTACTTGCAAAGTTTCTCATAGTTTAAAAATAAAAAAATTCTTTTCATACAAAAATTTCGATTGCAAATTAGGATTTTGAAATGGTGTCAGCCCTTCTAATCTGGAGTTTGTTTAGCTTCATAAAAAATACTCTAACGCTGAAATTGTAAAATCTCAGGGAAATTTTAAAAACAGTCTTTTTCATAAATAAGTCATAATATGATAAAAGTTTATGCAATTTTCTAGGGTGTTGTATAGGAAGTGACTAAAATTTCGGAGCAATTCGTTAAAGAATCGCCTGGAAGTATTAATGACTGAGAGGCCAGACACACATTTTACAGAACTTGCTTTTACCGGAACATATAATATGATAGAAAAGAAAACTCGGGTATAGTCACAGGATTCTTTAATTGCAACTGATGCTTTCCAAGCACCAATATCAATGTTCATTATTTCGTATAACTAGAATCTTCGAACGAACGCACTAGGTAAAAGCTTCGTTAATTTTCAAAAGCTATTTCTGATGTGATGTTGAAGTAATGTGCATCGATGTTCGCAGTAACAAGAAGCTCAGTTTCAGCCTCCGTTGTAGACGCTTTTTTCCTCCTTCACGGCACTGATGCTTGTGTAAGGTGCGAATGTGCGCAGTGTTGTTGCTGTTTGTTTCAGTCAAACACGCAAATGAAGCGCCAGGCACGCTCAACAGGCTGAAGAGATTGAGGGCACAAAAATTTCTTCAGTTCGAGCTGATCTTTTTATTTGTCGTGTTCGACGAGAGTCACATTCTCGTGTTTTTTTGAGAGCTGGACAGTTAGCTAAAAGCTAGAACAGCTATGTTGTTAAGCAGTTACTCTTGAATGTCTACTTGTAAGTGGTCACTCTTGATCAACCAATCAAGAACCAGAGAATTTTTATTCGACTGTGTTCTTGTGATTAGTTACTTTTTGAATTGCTATTCAGATTTCAGCTACTAATCTCGGGAACGAAAAATTAGGGTCCTGCAATAACAAGGTAAGGGAAAGAGAATGCCAGACATCTGCCTTCATTAATTGACTTAAGTCCAGTAGAGGGCAAGTTGTGGACGGATGCAGGGATGCAGTTTTGGATCAGCCCGAGCCAGTGTACTGAGACTGATGTACAGAAATACACCAAAACTAAATAGACATTCAAAGTATTATATTTTTGTCTGCAAGTGGTGGATTGATTACATCCATGCATTGATTGAATCCGTGCATTGATTGCATTCATGCATTGATTGAATCCCTGCACTGATTACATCCGTGCATTGATTGCATCCGTGCACTGATTACATCCATGCATTGATTGAATCCATGCATTGATTGCATTCATGGATTGACTGCATCCATGCATTTGTTGCATCCATTAATTGATAGCATCCATGTATTGATTGCATCCATTAATTGATAGCATCCATGTATTGATTGCATCCATGCATTCTAGTGCGTGGTGCTGCTAGAGTTGTCTGACTTACAATTAGCACCAGTGATAAAGGGTGGAGGGCGGAGGCAGAAGAAGAGGGGAGGGGAGAGAAAACGCATCTCTTATTTCTTGAAATTATCAACCTTACAAAACAGTACAAAAGCGAAGAGAAAGATCTACCTCTTGCTCGAGCTGCCCTCCATGCACGGGCTGGTATTTGTCTTGCATGCACACTGTATTGCGTGCATACTGTTTTCTATTAAAATTATATTTCTTGTCATCATGAAATATTTCTGAAGCATCTCAAACCTGCCTTCATTGAAGCTGCTGTCTTCCCAGTAGAGTTGTGTGTGTGTGCGTGTGTGTGCGTGCGTCCTCCAAATAATAAAGTAGAAGCTGCTTTCATAAACTGCTAAATTTTGTCACGCGATCCAATACGATTTACTGACGGAATTCTATCTCCCTCAATGCTGCTCAGTCTCCCCTGCCCTCTCCTCCTTGGGTGGACCCATAGCGTTGAAGTTCCCGTGTCCAAAAAATGCGTTTATGAGAATGCTGAAAAATGGAATAAAATTATCTATGGATAATAAGGCAAGAGCTGCGTATTTCACATGAATTCTGTTTTGCTACTCTGGTGTGATGAAGAGTCAGCGTGTTGAAGGATCAGCGTGTTGAAGGATCAGCGTGTTGAAGGATCAGCGTGTTGAAGGATCAGCGTGTTGAAGGATCAGCGTGTTGAAGGATCAGCGTGTTGCAGGATCAGTGTGTTGCAGGATCAGTGTTTTTCCATGCTCCAAATTTTTCAGAGTTTTTCCTTCAGTAAATCAGTGGTCAGACAACACCGTTTTCAACACGTTGAGCTCAGTTAATGGTAGTCAACACGTTGAGCTCAGTTAATGGCAGTCAACACGTTGAGCTCAGTTAATGGCAATCAACACGTTGAGCTCAGTTAATGGTAGTCAACACATTGAGCTCAGTTAATGGTAGTCAACACGTTGAGCTCAGTTAATGGCAGTCAACACGTTGAGCTCAGTTAATGGCAGTCAACACGTTAACTACAATTAATGGCAGTCAACACGTTGACTTCAGTTAATGACAGTTAACACGTTGAGCTCAGTTTATGGATCCTAAGTAGGTTTTATTTTAGCTTTGTATTGACATTATAAGAACTTAATACTCGTATATCTATTGTGCGGTTTTGATACCACTTTGTTCTCCAACACAAATTTTCTATTAGATTCTAACAATATTTAATCCTATCGTAATTTAGCTAAAGTTATGGAAGCAACATAAATAATCAATACATGGGTACAAATAAAACATTCAATGTTGAAATAATTATGAGACTCGCATTTCAAACACAGGTATCTCAGACAAATTACTTGTTTATCTGTTTTCCTATTCGTTTCGACACGTCCGTTTTTTATTGCATTCCCCCTAAATCTTGCAAATTTCCCGTAATAATACACAGCTGAGAGCACGAAAAACTGCGTGGGAACAGCGCAGTGCTCCAATACTCAGACCGACTGACACAGTTGCAGTAAACTTGAAGATGTGCTTCGTCTGCGTAGGCACACAGCATTCGTTGCTCACTTTAAATGCGCACCTCCACATCTTAACGACCCGCCGTGGGAGCTGTGGTGGGTGTGAGAAACTCGGCCTCTTCGGGAGCGTGATCCGGCGATGTAGTTTAGTGAAGCTAGTTGCTAAGCCTTGAAGCATGAGACTTTTGAACACGACAAGACGAGTTAAAGTCATTTAAACATGAAGTAAAGCAAGAAATAATGAATAATTCAGGAAGTCAAATGTAATTTATCTATGAAATACCCGCGCTTTGATTCAAGCGTAAGCAACAATTCAAGGATTTCTTGATTATTTCTTGTGTCATAATCTAGGAGTTTTGGTGCCCCTGATACCGATATTTAGCTGCCGTTTATATTGAAACGATGATTTTTGTTTTTTAGAAGAGAGGATGGACGTGCTTTGTTGTCAGCTTAGGCTTTAGGGACTTGCTGTCCCCCGGGAAAATTACAGACTCATCAGCACTGGTTGTGTAACCTTGTTTTGAATTTAGTTTCATAAGTAAAACGATCGCTTTTGTTTTCTTCAGGTGTATGCTCAGTGGGGTTTAACGCCGAACCATTTTGTTGCAAATTATTCAATGGGGTTACTGTATAAATTTTAATGATTTTATTGGATATTTATGGATATTTATCGAGCAGTGTTATGAAATCTTCAAATAATTTTCTTCAACGGCCATAAAATACCACCAAATAATTGTGATTTACATGTTTCTCTCAATCCAATTGGTGTCTTTTACCTAGGCCTAGTAGGCCTGGTCCATGCTCATCCAAACCCCAGTCGTGATGATTTGCCTCGCTCCAAAAACACGAGGCTCGAATCATGCTCCTTAACCTCGATTTTTTCAGCGTTTACGGTGGTTTCAAACCATTGCAGAAAATTGTAGAAAAAATTCACGAAATCATACGTAAATTACTGCGTAGCTAGTCATAAACATTGAATGATCATTCACACTTATGTTGATTACAAACTATTACAGTGACTTGTGCTAAAATTCAAGTATATATATGTATATTTATACATAGTGTACTGTATACATGTGCAAATATGTGCGTAAATTTTCGCGCAACTCACTGTAATTGATTGAAATCAACATAAATTTGAATGATCATTCTATGTTTATGACTGGATACAGAGTAATTCTGTATATTTTCGTGAATTTTATATATATATATATATATATATATTGTTTTATATACATAAATACATATACACATAAATTCTACTGATATGGTCATGAGCCAACACGTAAGATCTTAAAGCAGCATTGGCCTCTGGCTCGACCGGTTGCGTGTACGCAAGTAGACCTGTCAGATATCACTGACAGTTCTGCCCCAGACTTGCTATGGATCAAGTCTCATATTTCTAAGCCAGTTAGGGCGGCTGGGGAGCGTGCTTCGATAGACGACACACGTGCACCTTTTCTCAATTTCATATCTTTGTGCGTCGATTGGAGACGCGCCCAAGTTATGTAAAACGGACCTTAATTTGGAAGAAACGTCTGCCCAATGCATTTATTTTCTTACACATTTTGTAATTGAATTATATCACGTCCGTCTGAAACTTTTCCATCGTTACGATAAGAGCCAAAATGTTAAATGTTTCCTAAGATGAACCATTTAGAAAAATACTAACGATGGCGCTCTAGAACCTACCTCTCATGTGTTCTGTGACGCGAATGTTTGTGTGTGTATTTGAGAGAGTAATAGCGAAATTACAGAAATAATTTATTGCTTTGTACTCCTTTTAAGGCGCTTAGGGAAATCTGAGGTTTCATTCGCTTCATGCCCTAGTACGAGTGACCCAGAAGCGTGCCCTGAGGTAGAGGCGGACTGTGTAATTGTGCAATAAACATGGAAGCCGCTAACTTGTAGGTTCTGCTCCATTTCTTGAGTGGATGGCAAGCGTTGCGTTGCTTGGGAAGTTTGCGGGACTCTGTGGGAACTTGGAGGGCAGGGAGAGATGAGAGAATCGTGGTGGAGGGAGTGGAAAGTGGGAGCATTTTGATGGAGGATGCAGAAAGGAGGGAATTATGTGGGAGGAATGGAATAAATTTGAAATATGGAAGAGGTAGTGAAAGATGGGAGAAATTGGGTTTATAAAGTAAAAGGGGATAAAATTTTTGTTGGCAGCTTGTTAGGTGAGAAAATTGTCGTAAGAGGACGAGAAAATGATAGAATGTTTATGCAAAGCACAGAAAAGGCGCAGGCCGGAGGCATAGAAAAGCCAGTCTGCAACTGCTGATGAAAGAACATTGAAAAAGCCAACGAAAGACCATTAGTAAAAAAGAAAAAAAAAACAGTTGTGGAAGAGTTGTAATCTAGTCACTAGATAATGAAGGGAGAGTGCGTGCAAGGAGGAAGAGAAGCGAGAAATAAATCGCTGTTTCGTAGGTGGATTATCTGTTTTTTACCCATCGTGGCAAACAGCAGATGAGATTTTTTCTACGGTTACTCTGGTAGCCAATCTTAATTGTTTTGTTTCATGGGCTGCTTGTATTCCACAATAATTTGTGTACAGTTATGAGGCACAGAAGAGCAACGTGCCGGCTTGAAGGTCGATGCTTGGCTTCCTCTACCAGGCGGGTCACGTGGTTGGGGTGTTTCAACCAAGTTGCAAGCGAGTTACGTGGTTGGGGTATCTCAACCATGTTACTAGCAGGTCACGTGGTTGGGGTGTTTCAACCAAGTTACAAGCGAGTTACGTTGTTGGGGTATCTGAACCATGTTACTAGCAGGTCACGTGGTTGGGGTGTCTCAACCAAGTTTCTACTGGGTTACATGGTTTGGAAGTCTTAACCAAGTTTATATTGGGTAACGTGGTTGGGATTACGTAACCAAGTTCCTGCAACAGAAGTCAAGACATGATTTAAAGCGGTGTTTTCTTCCTCATTTTCCTACTAATATTTTCACTGCCCCTGAAACTGTTTTTCTGCTCCAGTTATTCCAAGTCTTACTAGTAGCTCTGAACTGCTCAGTAAATGGGTAACTCGAGCAAACACGATGAATTGTTTGATCATGTCTACTGCATTTCAACGGCTACGTCAACCCCTGAGTTGCAGCCCTGGTCGTGGATGAAATTTGGCCGAATAATTACTGTGATGAAACGCACTTACGCGCAAAAGCTGTCCATAAACCGACGCAGCACATGAACCTTAAAGGTTTTTCCTACACAATTAAGTACTAAAGTTAACACTAGCTCTCACCCCTGGAACAGCCTAGCATAAAAAAAACGCCGACTGGCAGTCGAAACAATTATTTGCTTTTCTGCTTGCGTGTTCCTTCGTTGTAAAGGCAGATCGTTTTAATCTAAATAAACGAAGTTCGTGATTCCTTAGGAATATTGCTTTTAGTTCTATTATACGTACTCTTGTATAGCTCACATACATTTAGTTATCACTAGAATGACAGCTGTGTCCGACATGAATGTGTGAGACACCACCCTGTACAGGGTGCAACAACATAGCTTCCTTTTCCCATAACTTTTTGAAAGGCGAAAAAGGAAGTTATGTTGCCGCACCCTGTAATTATGCATGATCTTGTCATCGAGACGTCGTGCTGCAGCATCTCTGTTGGCGCTAGTACTTGTGTACTGTAAGTGATAATTTTGTGTGGCAGCTGAGAATTCTACATTTTGAATGGTAATTATGTACTGTAGATGGCAATTCTGCACTTCAGGTGGCAATTCTTTACTTCAGATGGTAATTCTGCTCTTCAACTGGTAATTACTAAATACAGATAGTAATTATAAAATGCAGAGAGTAATTATCGAATACAGATGGTAATTATCATATGCAGATGATAATTGTCATATGCAGAGAGGAATTTTTAATGGTAGATGACTTTGAATTCTCTTCACTGAATGCTAGAATTTGCTCTGCAGAGCGCAAAAGGTACAGCAGTAAATGGGAGCCACGTGTTATAAGCTGACACCTAGACGGTTGAAAGGGTCAGGTGTTGTGTTAGCTGACACCTAGACAGTTGAGAGGGCCAGGTGTTGTGTTAGCTGACACCTAGACAGTTGAGAGGGTCAGGTGTTGTGTTAGCTGACACCTAGACAGTTGAGAGGGTCAGGTGTTGTGTTAGCTGACACCTAGACAGTTGAGAGGGCCAGGTGTTGTGTTAGCTGACACCTAAACAGTTAAGATGGTCGTGTTAGCTGACACCTAGATAGTTAAGATGGTCGTGTTAGCTGACACCTAGACAGTTGAGATGGTCAGGTGTTGTGGTCAGCTCCGCTAGCTGCGCGTCTGCTTTTGACTCGCTGCTCCAACGGATTATTGAAGCGCTAAACTGGATTAGCACGTCATGCACTCGTGTAATTCGTGGACGTGGAGCGTCTACCGAAATGAGCTCTGGCTGTGTGAGTGTTTCTAGCACACATCACCTATTTTTTCTAAGAAGATTATTGCTTAATAACTGTGCCTTTTGCCAGTGAGGTGTCATTGCGGAATTGCGCGTTGTATTGCAAGTCTCACTGGAGGGTCAGCGGGCGGTGATTACACACTGGCTAATAGAAGTGTTATTATGACAGCCGTAGGAGACATTTCAGAGCTGAACGGGTGTTGCCAGGCTGGGCTTATCGCAGCTACTGAGCAAAAACAGTTCATTGACAAAAGAACGGGATGTGTTTTTCGAGGAAATGTTTCACTATCGTTAGAAAGACACGTAATTTCCAGGAATCTTTTTCATCACGATTAAGACATGCCGTTTTCTGGAAAATTATTTATCATGAGAAAGCGATGTTATTTTTAGAGGTAAGCTTTCATAGTCATGAGAAAGAAATGAAAATAATTTTGAGGCAATATTTTCATTATCATGAGGCGTGTAATTTTCAAAGTCTGTTGCTCATAGCAAATTAAGTACTGAACTTATGGTACTATGGTTAGAGCTACTGATGATTTTATAAACCATAAAAGTAATGTCGCCTATTTGACAAGATAATTGTTGGATTATGCTTATTAAGAAGCTAAATATAGCAGGTTATAAATACAGTATAAGCGAACAGTTTTGATTGAACATTTTTTATTTAGTTAGTATTGAACGAGTGTGAACAAGGCTTGAACAAAGTTATTGTGCGAAAGTTTGTGTTGCTTCCTGTGAGTTTTCTTATTTCAAAGTTTTGTAAACAAGACGTCATTGTAATATTTTCATTTTTTCATTAATGGCTGTGGCATTTTATGACAACAGACCTAAGGTGAGAGCTGTCTGTCCCTAGTTTGAGTTCAAAAATTCAAATGCATTCCCGTAGAAAATGTTGACGTTCGAACATAGTTGTTCGTGTCGCATGTTGTATAGATATAGTCGACGCAAGGGAACTTGTAGTCTTTCCCTCTGTACGAGTTTTTTGCAATTGAAAATTTTTTTATGTTTGTAAAAATTGCACGTGTGATAGTTATTAAGATATTTCTGTAACTAGTTCTTCTCAATCGAATTACTCGACAATACATCAAGCATTTCTCTCTGTGTTTGTGAGTCGCAAAAGCATCATCATAATTTACTTTCGTAGACGTTCCATTGCTGCACTCAGTTCAGCTTTGCTCTATAGTAGAAGACAAGAATCTGTACAGAATTATACGAGAATCTTCGAACTCAGAAAAAGGCTCACAGGTTTATTTGCATTCTTTCATGCGGGAAAGATAAACAAAGCGGAGTGTGAGTCCCAGTCCTGGGATCTCGTCTTTTTCTTGGCACCCACAGTTTAATGAACAGTATTCTCTGGTGCAAAATACACGTGCGAGGTGTATGAAAACTCCGGAATACCTTAAGAACACTGCAATTTCACTTATAGCATTTTACTGGTACCGTTGGAAACCGGTAATAATCGTGTTCACGTTAGCAAAAAGCGTAGTATGGACGCAGGTGTATGTGTGTATGTGTGTGTGTGTGTGTGGGGTGAGTGATGCAGTTTGCACACCAGCGGAGGTGTGACTGAACCGAGGGTTTCAATGGTGGATTGTTTGAGCGCACTGTTTGAGTACAGTGGTTGAGTACAGTGGTTGAACACAGTGTGGTTGCAGTTGTGCATTCAGTGTTTGTAGGCACTCACCGGCCTCGCCAACAAGCCTCAATCTCACTGCGTCAGCACATCAGTGTCACTGCGTCAGCACATCAGTGTCACTGCGTCAGCACATCAGTGTCACTGCGTCAGCACATCAGTGTCACTGCGTCAGCACATCAGTGTCACTGCGTCAGCACATCAGTGTCACCGCGTCAGCACATCAGTGTCACTGCGTCAGCACATCAGTGTCACTGCGTCAGCACATCAGTGTCACTGCGTCAGCACATCAGTGTCACTGCGTCAGCACATCAGTGTCACTGCGTCAGCACAACACTGGTACTGCGTCAGCAGATCAGACACTGCGTCAGCACAAGTCATGGCTCGTTGCTGCTGTTTGTGCTAACGGTGTGCTGTAGCGGGGCGGATTTGCATGCTGTGTTACACGCTAGCATAGTGTGGTGCATGCTGTGTTGCACGCTAGCGTAGTGTGGTGCATGCTGTGTTGCACGCTAGCGTAGTGTGGTGCATGCTGTGTTGCACGCTAGCGTAGTGTGGTGCATGCTGTGTTGCACGCTAGCGTAGTGTGGTGCATGCTGTGTTGCACGCTAGCGTAGTGTGGTGCATGCTGTGTTGCACGCTAGCGTAGTGCGGTCGCCGTCAAAGGTAGCACTCATCTTTGGTCCTAGATGCTGTGACACGCGACGCAGCTTGGATGTCCTATACAACTTCTTCACGTTAATATTCCAGATTTTCATTTCTTTTATTCATTAATAAATAATGGTGTGCAGAACACGCAATTCCTTCCCTCAATACAAGAGTGATGCAGATGCTTCAGTTGATTGTACGGAAGGTTTTTTGAGTAAAACTGCAGATTTATAAAACTAAATGTTGCTATCTAAAATAACGCTCTTGTATGCCAGTATTAACACACCTGCTGCGCATATGATAACACACTTGACAACATGATGCAACACACTTGCATGAATGTGTGAAAGAAATGCACTTGCCTGAATGCATTTCAATAACTGAAATACGTATTTTTCTGCCTGAAGTAACGCTCTTTCCCGAATGAACTAACGCACTTTCTTGCCTAAAAATTGCACTTTCCTGTCTTCAAAACGAACTTTGGTACATGAAATATCTCACTTTTCTGCATAAAATAACGCACGTTTTTTCTGACATAACGCACTTATATGATTGAGCGTAAATCTGTTTTCCAGACATTAACTTCTCAATTTTCCCGTACTCTCACGCTCCTCAAAATCAGATTGGATGTTACGGTCTACTAATTATTTGTGATTGTGCTCTCAATTATTGAGTAAGAATCTCACCTTCTCAACGCGTCAACCATTCCTCTCTTGTTATGTAATTTTTTCTGCACACCAGTTCGGCTTGTACAGTCGTCTCTTTCCTAAAGTAATATCTGCTCTGAAGTGAACCAACGTGTAGTTGTTTAAATTGTTATGCAATAAAACCTTGTTCAATATTTACCTCAAGTAGCGGAGTAAAATTTTGTAACTGTTGTTGCTGTAATTAGTGTAATATAACCTGTAGAAAATTGCTGTACCTGTAACAAACCCCAGCGAGTTTCGCACGTGATTTACTCCAGTCATAGAACCAACTACAGGGCTGCTCTGTGCAAAATCTAATGATTGTTCTGATCTGCGATTATAAGTCAGAGTCCTTTCAACCTCATCGATGATCGCGGAACCTCTCCCTCCACCACCATGATGGATATTGCACCGATGTTTCTCACGAGTGCTGTACGAGACCCCGTGAGATCGGTCACCCAACGTCCGCAACGCATCCAAGAAATGCCAGCTAGTTGCTGCCATGTGATGATGCCGTTATGAAGATCGTACGTCACCTTGCATGGCGGACAAGCATCGTTGAAGTTGTTGTATATTTAATGGGTGTTCAGAGTGGTTTATTACAGGCTCCTTAGTGTGTATGTTTTGGATCTTTTTGAAAAAGTATGATCCATTTGAAAGTATGAAAGTATCCTTCGCTTCATGCGCACTTGAGTTCTTAATGTGAGCGTTTTAAGATTAGGGATGATGCTCCCAGCAACTGTTCCTGTCTTCTGTGCTGCAACTTCAAATATAATAGAAGCTAGTAGGGGCTCATCGATGAGCTTGGTGAAGGTATAGTCTTATGGAATTGGAGAATGAATACAATCCTGTTTTTTGATTTGTAGGTGGTTATTGATCTATACAACCAGATGTTCGAGAACGTATTTATCAAAAATGTTTTTCATTACTCATCTGTCTGTTTGAAACCGTACGCAAGTAAAACACTTTTTTATATCATTGATACGAAACAAGTTCATTGAAATAAAACAACGCTCATATCTTTTAATCTTCTTTACATATCCTCGTTTAACATGGCATATTAGAGTCTATGCGGTGTTAAAACTAGTAATATTATAAAAATGATAATATTACGGGTTATAGAGGCATGTCTATTGCGAGTTTAGTTTTAGTATTGACTAAACTGGAAAAATAATAAATGTTTCACTTTTGTTGTATCGTACGATAGCTCGCTCCTCACTACATCTAACGATAAATCACTCTTTATTACATCATGCAATGACTCCCTCTTTATTACATCTTGTATCTCATTCTTTATTACATCGTACTTTATTTTTATTTGCAACGTCACTGTGCATCGATAAAATGTAACGAAAAACGTGTCTACAAGAATGCCTGCAACTATTTTTAAACAAAATGAACTGATTTAGGTAGCTGCTGCACCGCTATCGTAATGTTTAAAGCGACTTGAACCAGCTAAATTCTCTCCAAGACTCTTTCTAACAGCAGCTGTAGAGTCTCAATAGCTGATTGTGTTGTCGGGAACAGCAGCTCATTCGTCAATCGCCAGCGATACTACCTGATTGTCTAGATCGGTGACTGCAGTAACTCATGGAGCTGCTCGTTGTATGTGATACGATCGTCCTTTAAGTGTAATAATCGCCGTCGTTTGTCATGCGTGGGAGCTGAGAATGCGGGTTCACATCGACTACAGGCCGGGTGTTGGTGGTGGTCGGTGCCAGCAGGGAAGAAGCGAGGGAGAGTTTAGCACAAGGTGTGCCGGAAGAGACAAAACAGAAAGGAATAAACGAGGGAGATAGAGAAATGTGCTTTGAGTGTGTAATTTTGGTAGTTGTGGGTTATCCTTAGGGCCTATATGGGGGTAAACTAGACCTGTAAAGCGTCCGTCTACAAGAAATGCATGGCGGGCTGAGTCATGGCGTCGCGGTAGCGGATGGGACATTTTTACAATTGGGATGTTCATCGATCTTGAAGATAGTTATGTGCGTCGTCGTATTAAATTTTCCTATCTTCACGGATATCAATGTTAGTTCTCATGCCTGAAGTATTTTCTTTCTTGATTTTGATGCTTAGGTGGGCAAAGAGATTTAGATATGTCGATATTTTGGTGTTATTGAGTCGCATCTACTCCAACACTATCGCTTCACAGTACTATGCTACGCCAACTTAACCCTGGAGCACGGAACATGGGTATAAACGTCACTAGCCGCGGGCAAACTAGCCCATGTTCAGTGCTCCATGGTTAACGTAAAATGTCCTCATCTGTTTAAATTCACCATCATCGATGGAAGTGAGACTCGTTAATTCGTACTCCACAGTGATGAAGTAGTGAGTGTTTCCTACTTGCTACGCGGGAGTCCCTAGTTCGAGTCTTGATGTAGCACCCAGTTTCTTCTGCTTGCGACGTCAGAGATCAGGTTGACCATTCATTAAGAAAAAGCTCATCTGGCTCCCCTGTCGCTGGGAGCTGCATTACTGGACTTGAGATGCCAGCATTATAAATTGAAAATCTGATGACAATACTTGTACTGTATTCTACATCAACAATGAATTTCGTTTGTTTCTTCAAATTTATTTACTGAACAGTTACGAAACACAATTATTGTCAAAAGTTGATGGAATATTTTTGTTGTATTAGGAATGAAAATTGTGTGGCATTTTTTCAAAGCCAGGTCAAAATGAGTTACACAAAGTGAGACTTGCTAACTGTTACGGTTGAGCTGCGTGTGCAAGTCGTCCATTGGGTAGGAGGGGAAACTTTTTATATGTTCTTTAGTGCAAGATCATGAAATTAAGAAATTTCGCAGCTTCACTCTAGAAATAATTCTCAAGGCGAAAATATTAGACCTGGTACATACCTCGAGCGGAGTATGAAACATACTAACACCTATACATAGGTGAGTTGTCGTCACCTCTATCCTGTCTTACTGTATCTATCACAGGCCGTAAAACTTATATTTTT
>VCRD01001871.1:0-49557 GCA_006783055.1 Trinorchestia longiramus
GAGATCATATTTTATGATGACGAGCCGCTCACGATCAGTGATAACTCAGAGCCCGTGCATCTGAACAGGGCTTCATAGGCTCATGGGTCTGCTGACCCATGGCTAGAAAACATCAATAATTCAATGAGTTATTTTGCAATTCAAATGGACAGTAAATAGTAGCCAAAAACTTTCCATTACTTAAAATTTATTAAATAACAACTTGAGCATCATGAAGGGGCAGACATACATATGCTCTCAAATACTATTCGCTTTGCGTAAAGTATACCTGTCTGATTCGACGGTTCTTCATAATTCTAAACTCTAACAACGCAGGAGGCATTCAGGTTTTTTTAGTTTAGTAATTGTATGATGTAACATAATTATATTCAAGAATATCGAATCTGTTCGTTACTCTACTTTCCCCGATCTACTAAAATATTATTAGATATAGAGCGTGAGATTGTTTCATAATTTGTTCTCAAATATCTAAATTTAAAAACATATAATAAATTTGGCGCCACTGTTTAAGTTTGAAATAGATTTGTGATAATTTACGAAATTATTGACGTGGAGTTCCTGCGTGAATGATAATTGCACCGTGAATAATGCAACACCTAACTTTTAGAATGGTGCTTAATATAAATCCACTTCTAAAATTTAGTACTCGAATGTTCAACTGACACTTCCGGACTAACTGGAAGGTTGAATTTTCAGTTCCAGAACGTGTACTTTTTACAAGGTAACAGGTATTCATAGTAACAGCAGTAGGATTAGACTTGAAGCTAATCACATCCCCTTGCAAAAACTCACCTGATAGTAATTCCTATACAACATACTGTATGTAGATGTATACAATTATATTAGTACTTAGTCTTCAATCATGGCAAAAAAAAAGAATCTCATTGTTTGTAGTTGGACCCAAAAATACTACTGTTAGTGTTACAATAATCGACAATTTTTTCTTAAAATAAGAATACAATGCTGGGAAGCGTAAGGTTTAAATTCATTGTACCCTTGACATTCATACGAGTATTTTAAATTACATAGCATGTAAGTAAAAAGCGTTATAGGAAGAACAGGATGTTTTATAAATACTCAGATTAGTAGTATAATTCCTAAACATTAATATTTGCCACTGCACTGCTCAAAAATGCGTTAGTAGGTGGAATCAATCAGTATAATTCTTTCCACGCCAAAATTGTAACGGTTGTAATGAAAATATGCTTTTATTTTTTACGTCCTGATAAAAAATGTTGATAAGAAAAGTTTGCGACAACTAGTACATATATCTAGTGTGGGGTGATATTTTAATACGACGATAAGATTGTACATTTATAATTTTTTTCTATTTTGGACAGCCTTGCTTTCAAATAAAACAACATTAGAACGAAACAGAACCCATGAGAAATCATGAAAATTCCACTTTGATTCAACTAAAACAGTATTGATGTTCCTGCCTTAGACTAGAGTTTGAAATAGAGTTAACGAAATCTTGTCTGTTACTAAACCGAAGTTGAGTTTTCTGTGTTCGCTGAGTACATTAGTCAATTATTTATCATGAGTCATAAATACTAACATGGTACAGAATTATATTTAATTTCTAGTCTGTAAAAATGGTTTAAGAAAGCCTTAAACAATAAATTGAATTCATATATATATATATATATATATATATATATATATATATATATATATATATATATATATATATATATATATATATATATATATATATATATATATATATATATATATATGTATAACAAATGAATTCAATTGATAAAATGATGTGTTTACATGAACGATCTTGTAGTTATATTTTCATTCAATGAAGTTTAAATTTGAAATGTGCATATTATTCGTAACAGGATTTTAGTTTTGTAATCTTCATTCATACACCAGGCCCCTTAAAGGCTTAGGGAACATTGGCTAGTTTAGCAATAAATACCAACTGAATTTCCGGTAGTGTTCTTGGCTTGTCGCAAATCCCATGCTAACTTCCACTGGGAAATATTTGCTGCTCCCATGGGTACACACAATATTTAGTGCAGTTGGTGATCTGCAAGATTTCCGAAATGTTAATATTCTGAAGTCCAATTCAGAGCTCACTCCGGTGCCTCATTTGGTCTCTTTACGGTCCCTGAGAGTGGCCGGCGGAAGGAATAGATGCGACCGTAATAAGCTGTGATCTTCTAAAGTAAAGGCTATTGCCCATTACATTGCAGATCACCCGAAAATCAGAATACTGTTGACTATCTTCAGGTCTACGTTAACAGCAATGATTTACTACGACGAAAATTAAATACTCGTATGTCATTACATTTTACAAGTGGCAGTATGAACAAGTAGCTAACTTTGATAAGTAAACATTTATATTTTTTTATCCGCTTCAATGGAATGTACAATTTCCTGTAGCTTGTCTTCTTTAGGAAACTTTCAGTACTGGAACTTTCGTCCCGTATGAACTTTCTTGATTTAAGATGGTTAGTTCTTATCACACAAGACACAAGCAATAATGTGTCTTGAAGAAGTTTTTAGCTCAACAGTTTGATCATCCAGCACACTTTATTTATCATCATTTTCAACATAGCTCCAATTCTACTAGGATTAATTCAGAAAAAGTTTGAAGATTCTGCAACATAAAATTGTCTCACATTTACTCCTAAGTTAACATCAACCAGTTACTCCACTTATCTTGAGGGTGGAAAACTGCTTTGGTGTCTCTACACCTATGATAATTCAAAAATGTTTATACCTGACAATTGCACAGGATCCTTCAGAATTAAGGCAACTTACTTTTTTGCAGGTTTATGAAAATTCAAATGTGCTTTTTTGGTTTTTAGGGTTGAAACTAAGAGGTAAATAATAAGCAAACGATACAGTGTTGCATTTATTCGATGTAATCACTCATATTACTAACTACAGCTTTAAGTCTATTTACAAACGCATTGTAAGTGGCACGTATCTGTTCTTGTGGAATTGCTTCCCATTTCCTTTGCAGTTTTACCTTGAGAAACTCGAGAGAAGTGTGAAGAGTAGCTGAGACCTTTTTTCCAAAGAACCAGACAGAAAAGTCCAAGGGATTGAGATTGGGGCTTTATGCAGGCCATATATCTTTACTTATGAAAGATAGAATGTTCTTCTGAATCCAGGTTTGGGTTACGTTGGAGCCATGTGATGGTGTTGAATCCTGTTGGAGACTCCATGGTGAATCCTGAAAATGTTCTGTCGCCCATGGTTGCAACTTTGATCCCAAAATATGAGAAATGTACCGTTCTGAGTTTAGTTTGACCCACAAGTCACAAAAACAAGCGGAGATCTTCCTGCGGCTGTCACAGCTGTCCAAACTATGACAGACTGTGCATTTTGATGCCTCGTAACAATCCTACCCTCGACTGAATTTGAGGAACTCCAAACTCGGTTGTTCTGATGTTCACAACTTGCTTAATGTCAAATTTTTTTTTCATCTGTGAACACCAAGTTTTGAATGTGCCTTGAGCTATCTCATTAAGAATGTGATGACTTCTTCCGGACCTCATTCTCTCATGATGTTCAGTACGCTCATGACGTTTCATCATTTTGCAAGGTTTCTTTCCTAGATTCTCTTTCAATACTCCATACATTGAAGTTTTGCTAACACCGGCTTCTGCCGCCAGTTCTCGATGGGTTCGACGTGGGTTTCGACACAACTTCTCCCGCGTGTTTTTGATCAGTTTTTTGGTCCAAACACTTCGTTTCCTGTCTCATTCTGGTTTATCAGAGGTCGTACCAGTCTCCTTAAATATTTTAAGGACGTTCCAAACAGTTGAACCGTTCATTTTTAACTTTTTAGCAATTGATACGTTACTGTCGCCCTTTTTGTGGAGCTTGATAACGACATTTCGATCCACAGCTATTATATAAATATGAATTTAAAATTTAGACACTTAAAATGGAAAGAATATCTTACTACTTTCAATATAATATAAAATCTATAAATCAAGCATTCATTTTTAAATTATTTACTTTGATATGCAAAACTGGTTGCCTTAATTCTGAAACCATCTGTACTTGCCTATTCTGAGCCTTCATGAGCATAGGCTAACCTTTTTTGACAGTGTGTTTGGATGCAGTATGACCCTGGAAGATGACAGTGTTTGAAAACAATGTGGTAGTTGTTATGAGGTTGTCATCCTTATGGAAATCAAAATATATTCTTGCAACAATCGGATCATTGATGGTAATAACAGGTCTATACGAGTACCACAAGTTAGCCATTAAATTATGTATTACGGAAGCATTCGTACACCTTTCCACTCGCAGCGATATTATTGCTTCCTGATTTTTTCCATTGCTCTATAACCCTTATCTAAGGTCTGCCAAAAATTGATAGCACGTTTATGCATGCCCTCTCTTTCTCTCGTGCAGACCTGAATATGCTCTTCCTCACTAACACGGTATTATTTTATGGTGTTTCTATCATTTAAATCCCACCCTCTCTCATTCACGCATATTTTGTGAACTGTTTCTTCTATATCGATTTTCAAAAATCGAATATTCATCGTTCAACCTGTTTTCTCACCTCATATTCTATTTCGAACTTTACGATTGCCTACTGGTGTATGTTCGACGACTTTACTTATTATCCTATTCCTTTAAAAATACAAAATGTTTCTTAGTTTGAGCATCTCATTGTCACCCAATCCAAATAAGTTTTTTTCTTTGCTCTTTAATTAAATCGGTTTCAATATATTTTACTTTACGCGTTTATTGTTTGTCCGAATTTAAACTTACTTCTGAAGTAAATAATGTCATTTTTAGACTGTGAACTTACGAGTGCAATCTATTCCTTCCCATCACTTTCAAGTTTCATTCTAGATGCCACGATTTTATTTTTCCAAGAAAAATCATCGTTTTATTTTTTTCACAGTTTTACTCGAGTAACGCTTCTCCCATTTCCATTTGTCAAAGGTTGGGCAAACGTTTTTTTATTAGGTCTCATTTGAACAATTTTGTGAATTAAAACTCAAAATTCCCAGAATGACAGCGTAATCCTTCTTTCCTCCTCATTTTGATCTCATCTGCTGAAGAAGCAGCGCAAATGTGCAGTCAATTTCTCGCCCCCTCTTCAGTCTGTAAGTCGTTTTTAGCTTAGTTGCCAACGTCGGCTGTGATCACATTCAGTCTAGTTTGTGTGATATGAAGCCAATTCGGGTGCCAATAATGGTTTAGACATTACTTGAGCAGCAATGATGATAACTGTCTTGAAGGTTTGGTAAAACTTATGGTATGCAGCTTCACGTGAAAGAAGCCAGGCTTGATCCTGCATTAGTGCGATCCACATAATCTGATTTAACCGATTGTCACGCTTGAAAGATAGACACGGGTACATATAGCAACATAATAAGGTATACTTACAGGATAGAATATTCATAGCGTATGAGAGACACATACTAGTAGGCTTTTCTAATAGATCTGAAAATATGCTCAGAAAATAAAACAAGCAGTTAATGTAGCTATGTAGCTTTGGAGATTTTTGGTCGTCTTTTGCAGTACTAAAAATTAACACAAAATGAGAGATGTTTTTTCCTAAAATTTATGTTTATTTTTGATCCATGCCATTAACCTAACGTAATTTTTAACACTGATCAATAAACAAAGGTAAATTAAAACGAAATACATACTTTAATGAAACGAATGGTTGATCATTTTACGCAAGACCATTTCAGTCTATAAAAAGACAACATTTCTGTGAATTGAATGTCATCTTCAGGGTAAAGCCATACTAAAGAAATGTAGTTGCATTGATGAAATATAAAAAAATTATGGAATGCTAATTCAGATATTATGGATAAAGAAAATATGTATATGCGCACTCCTATCTTATAAATCATAGTTACAAAAAACTGCACGTCCTTAACCAAAAAATGTCTGAACTGTCAAGGTGATCACCTAACAATGGCAATGAGCTGCCCAGCCAGAAAGACAATCATTAAAAACAAAACCAAGTTGCTTGAAGAAAAAGCAAAGGAAACACAATAACACACATACGCAAAAGCACTAGAAAAGACAATCAGACAGGAGGAGAAGCAAGCAGAACGGACGAAAAATACAGCAGAAATCATGTCAGAGAGTGGTCTAGCCGCCTTGATCATTATACAAACTAGACCAGTGATTCTCAACCGCCGTGTCGCGACACACAAGTGTGTCGCGAGGCTGCCTCAGGTGTGTCGCTAAACTTTGTAACGAACACTTGAAAACACGGACAATGTGCATAAATCTCGGTTTCATGTTCTACTAATATGCCTTGGAGGAAGGAACTTCCATCTCTTCGATTGCTGACATCGAACTCAATCGTACTGCACACTCAATGTTGACCTCTAAATTACAGATGGTTTTAAACTAAATTAGCTTGTGACTAATCATAACTAGAGCTGAACACTGTTTTCTGTGCTTGCCTATTTTTCAATTTATTTAGCTCAGAATCAGTGTTGTTCACGTACTTTCAAACTGCTGTTTTTGGCTCGCAATACTTGAGTAAAATCATATGGTGAATTAATTTAATAAGAATATTCAGTTTTTGTTATTGCATCGGTAGAATAAAAGTTAGTTTTTACCATACATTTCAGAAGGTGATTGAGTGAAAAAAATGTTGAATACTACTTAATGTTCCAGTTTGACGCAGGAGGTTGACCGTTGACACACGGACCAGTTTCAAACTGCCTGTTGTTTACTGTTGTTGGTTAGAGTGCACGCGTGTTAATTGCTTATGAATACCAATTCACGATGGATAAATTTGTTAAAAGGAAGGATGTTAGTGATGGGTGTGAGGTTGAAACAGAACATACGATGCAGCCCTCAAAATCCAGCACAACAAAGGCAAAAGTTTGCTATAATGGACAGTAATGATTATTTAAATTTTAATTATCTTGGTCTGGAGACGTTGATCAACCATGTCCATTATGTGTAGTTTGTGGTGAAAAAATGGCCAATGAATCCATGGTACGAAATAAATTACAAAGACATTTCACGACTAAACATTCTTACCTACAAGATACAAAACGCTCAGTTACTCTGAGTAAAGCAAGAAAATAATCTTAATTATTTTCAAAGACTGTTACAGCAGCAGCCAAAGTAACGCAATGTTTTTCAGAAAACAGTGACCGTGTTTAAACAAGCTCAACTCGCTTCAATTGATTTAACTGAAATAATGGCAATGAAATCCAAATCCCACTTTCTTGCTGAGTCATTTATCCTTCCCGTTTGTAAAAAGTTGGTGAAATCCATGTTAGGTGAAACAGCTGAAAAAATAATTAGTAAAATTCCGCTTTAAAATGATACAATACACAGGAGAACTGTAGATTTATCTAAAAACATTCATATAAGTGTTGAGAAAAACTTGAAGGATCTAAATTTGCTTTAATAGTTGATGAATTGACCGATGTAAGTAACAGTGCTCAATTGCTTGTATTGGTTAGTTTCTTTAATGATGATGAAATAATCAGTTTTTGTGTTTTAAAAAAATGCCAACAACTACTGGAGGTCAAGATATTTTTCATATGATAACAGGCTATCTTTAAAAAATGAATTTAACGTGGAAGTTTTGTGTTAGTATTTGTACTATTGGTGCACCATGTAAGGTAGGCTGTATTAAAGGTTTTGCATCACTAGCACAGAAAGAAAATCCAAATATTGTTCGTACTCATTACTTCTTCCATAGAAGATTTAGTTTCAAAAGTATCACAAGAAGATTTGAAGCCAGTGTTACATCAAGTAGTTGAAATTGTCAATTACATTAAAAGCAGGCCAATGAAGTCGAGATTATTCGAAGAACTGCAAATCAATGGATTCTCAACATGCTCGCTTACTCTTGCATACCAACGTTCGATGGCTGTCAAAAGGTAAAGTGTTAACTCGCGTTCATGAATTACAGAAAGAATAAGTAGTATATTTTGATAAATAAAGGCACGAAAGATTCTGTAAATATCTTTGATGTAAATTTTGGATGGCCCAAATGGAATATTTAACGGAAATATTTGGTCAACTTAATATTGTGAACAGTAGTATGCAAGGTCGAAACGAAAATATTCTAACTTCGACAGATAAGTTGTTGCCCTGAAAAAAAAATGTTTATTTGGAAAAACAGAACCAAATTGGCCGAGTTTGATATGTTTCCTACGATGTGTACTAACTGCACTAAAGAAGTGATCCCTATCGTGGTTGAAGAAAATATTGACCACTATTTTCCGTCGCTGAACACAGAGAAGTACGACTGGGTTTGCAATTTTTCTGTAGATGTTCCTTCTAATATTGGGTTTAAATTATGTGAAGAAGAATTGGCAAAAATTTCAAGTGACTGCAGTTTTAAAATAAAGTATTCAGAGGTACATATCAACACATTTTGGATTTCAATACAAAAGGAATTTCCCGCATTTGCTGAAAAAGCGTTATTAGTTTTCTTACAATTCTCTACTTCTTATTCGTGTCAACTGGATTTTTCAATCTTAAATAATACAAAAAATAGGAAAAGAGAAAGACTACGTTCGACTGAATAAGAAATGAGATTCTGTTTATCGAACATGCGTCCAAACATTCAAGAAGTCATAAGACAACACCAGACAAAAGTTTCACACTAGGTAAATGGCAATTCTGGGATACTAACATAATAAACTGTATCAGAGAAGTCCATATATGTATTTTTAATCTATTTATGGATTCATCATAAACTATTTAAGATTATTAGAGTGTCGCAACAGTTTCATGCACTCATAAGTATGTCGAGGGTAAAAAAGGTTGAGAAACACTGTCCTAGACCCACATGTAGCTAACCTTATTGCCCCCGGCTTTTATAACTCCCACATTAACAAAATACTGGTAAGAAACAACATGCAACTTATCGAACTGAACACTAACCCTAACTCAAAAGAACTTCTCAACAACGATCTGTTGGTGCATACAGTAAACGTAATACGTAAACTAAAAATGCGATCGGAATCAGACACAAGCTCGGAATCACAAGATTCACATGTACAGGAGGAGGATGTGATAGAAATGGAGAAGGAAGTAATCGAGGCGAGCGGAAGACAAAAGGGGGCACAAGCAATAACAGCGAAATCTAAAGACAGTACATGAGCACGAGATGTGAAACCAAAGCCGAAAGGATTGCCACAGCGACAACCAAACCAGTTGAACAAGTAGCCATACGACAGGGATCTAGGTATGACATTAACATTTACGCCGTTGACGGTAACAAAAGTGATTTATCGAAAGAATAGCTGTCACTAATGATTCACCAGCAACAAGCAAAATATCACCTAGGACCAAAATGCACTCAATCATATGATGTAAATTTTTTTTTGAAAACTGTTAAATAAAAGAATTCAAAAACACAATATTATGGGTTGGATAACAGAAGTTGAAAAAGATCAGATCCGGCACCCAAAGAACGCCTGAAAGGTCGGGAGAGGGAAAAAAGATATGCAGAGACAGACGACTCTCAAAGTAATGCAGCATAATGTGCTATGCTGAAAAATACATAAGACAGTATTAATATTTATTGATTTTAAAATAGACCCATACATAATATTACCAAAAGGCCATGATTGTAAAAATAATGAACCAATAAAAATATGTTACTAATACATATACATATATCATAAAACAAACACGCTCAATGAACCACACTGCGGAAGTGCAATAGCCATAAAAAGGACGCACATACACAGAATTAATGAATCATATTTCAGCGATATGATATGCGCCACAATACACACTAAATTAGGCAAAATTGAAAATGCAACAGCATACGTTCCTTTCAGAATAGGATATTTGCATTACACAGATTTTTATTCTTTATTTAACAACAGTTACCCCGTATATTTCATATGTGATCTCAATGCTTGACACACCAGACTGGATTCGGGCAATAACAATGTAATGGGTGAGCAGCTCATAACGTTAATGGACAGAGGACATATTATTAAAGACGGACCACACTTTCCTACATACATAATCCACCGATCAAAAACATCACCAGACATCATTCTTACCAACACAAAAACACATCAAAACACACATGCACAAATAGGCTATCACTACACAGTCTATACAAATTCCCATACGACCACAAAGAGCATTCGATAAAGCAGACTGAACCGGATACAAAGATGACGTGGAAGATTTACCTGTGCTTGACTTACCAGCAACTACTTCAAGCCAACTAGATGAACTCGTAGAAGAATGGACCACACAAATTCAAACAGTAAGCAGTAGCAGAATCACCATAGTCACACACCGTACTTTACTATATGGTTTAAGATCTCATAAAATAACCGCATTAACAAGGGTTCACGATGATCAATTTAAAACAGTTCAGGAGCACGGGCCATCGCCGGAAAGAATGCGCAGACTCAATAAACCAAGACAGGAGATAGTGGAAGGGTGTTGAGAGAGAAAGAAAAAAGCCTGGGATAAGTTATTAATTAAACTTGACGCAGAAAAGAATGACTGCGATTTCTGAAGAACCATCAAACGAATAACGGGTCAAAGCACTGAAAAAGAGCAAAGATTCCTAATGAATGACCAAAATGAAGAAGTGTACGAGGATAAAGGCATATAACGACTTTTTTGTCATTATTGGAGCAGCATATTTCGGAATCATACGTATGAAGAGGACGAGTTTGCTAGGTAAAACCATATGAGAGTGCAGCAATGTATGGAGAACAAAGAATCACAAATAACACATCATGGCATAAATGATTTAATAGACTTAGACGGCAGACATCATTATTAACATCGGAAGAAATGAAAATACATATTACAAATTTAAAATATAAAACCGGAGGAGAAGACGATATAACCAAATACCAATTTATTAATCTACCAAACACCATAATTACCAACCTAATTACAATCGTGAATGCATCCCTGCCGTTGGGATATTTTTCCCCAGCGATGGAGAACATCCTTAATGATTTTTTTACCAAAACTTAATAAATTTCCTACCCAACACGTAAATTATAGACCTATATCCTTACTTAGCATTCCCTTAAAATTTTTAGAAAGAGTTATTAATGCAAAGTTCACCGATTATCTGGAGAAACATACCATTCATAATAATCATCAGCACGGGTTTAGAAGCGGCAGAGGGACAAACACAGCAGTAGCATTAATGTACGAAACAATAGTTGTCAAACATGCAAATAAAGAAAGAATCAATATTATACTACGGGATATCAGTAGGGCATTTGACAGGATGTGGCACTAAGGAATTAAATATAAGTTACTTATCAACAATATCTCAGATTACCTAGTCCGTATCATAAATAGTTATCTCACAGATAGTACTGAAAAAATTAGGATAAAAAATTACATAGGACCCAGTTACGAAATAGGCAACAGGGTACCTCAGGGCTGATGCCTCAGCCCAACACTGTTTACATTTTACACTCATGATTTACCAGGTCCACTGAGAAACAGCATTAACATAGAGTATACAGATGACATTACCCAGACTATTTCGGAAAGAGGCACTGAAGGCAGAGTGAGAAGGAGAACAGAAAGAGAAATAGAAAACGTTAATGACTTAGAAGACAAATGGAAAATCAAAACTAATCAAACTAAATTCTAAATAATTCCTCTACTGAAGAAAAAGAATGAACCTGTAAGAGCTGGAAACATTGTCCATAAGTACGATAAATCAGGCAAAATGCTTGGAGTTCTTATCAACACTCATGGATTTTCCCCCACGCAAGACAAAGAATTAAATTAGCAAGGTATAAATTAAGAAGCTTATATAAATTAAAGGATTTAAATAATAACCGTAAAAGAAAGCTTTCCAATGCCTGTGTAAAAACAGTACTAATGTATCCTGCCGTTACACTCCACATAACTCCAAAAACAACATTAAGCAAGATGTAAATAGCACAAAATGACGCCTCCCGATTTATACTAGGAATCAGAAAAACAGATAAAGTACCGTCAAGGGATATCCAGCGACTGACTGGCATTACACCAATTAATATATTTCTCCACAACCAATCAAATAACATATCGCAAAAAGTGAACAGTTTTTCGACAATCGGACAGAAAATTTGATTGACCTGGATGACAATCTATCTAGAAAATTTTTCCCCTCTAGCAGAACAACAGCACACGGAGCAGTTCCACAGGCCATAGTATAATCACACCTGACCTCCGTGCCAGGAACGGCCTACTCTGCCGGGTCGGCCGGTGCGGGGGAAACAACTCACACACACACACGCATTACAAACCATAGATTACATTTTCCTACATTCCCTTCGTGGCCGCAACGGTTTGTATTGGGCGCGGTCCGACGACCACGCGGGGAGGAATTAACATGAACATCCACTTCAGGTGGACCCGGGAGACGACTCATAGTCATCGGGTAAAAAGAATTATATGAAATCAATACCCAAATTTTTCAAATCACATCACAAATGACCACGGAACAACAAACTTTAGATAAAAAAAGCTTGATAGCAAACTGAATAAAATATTATACTTTACACAATCAAAAGATACATTTCAGACATAGCTGGAAGTGCTGTCTCTTCATTTTTCATTTTTTTCCTTCTCTCATTTTCTTCCTTTATCTTATTTCCACTTCTCAATCTGTTTTTCTCTTACTATACTCTACCCCCTCCGCTCTAAGGCTATTCAATTACCGATATATGTGTCACGGACTCTACCAAGTGCTTCCAAAGTCCACATCTCCAGCAAAAGCTTTCATCACCTGAACAACTCAACTCACAGTCAACAGCAGAGCAAAGGAAGCAGAAACCAGCCATCCTGTCTGCGGACAGGATGCGCGCAAACAACCTACGCACTAACAAGAAGTGCACGTGCTACAACTCGCCACGCGCTCCAATTCAGCACGTCTCGGCAAGATGTCAGTACGCCAGTACTCGACGTCAAGACATGCGCGGCGAAGAACGAAGAAAAAATTATAGAATATTCAAAGTACAAAGTATTAAACTCATCCTGCCTTTAATTCATTTTTTTCTATTTGGTTCCTCGGCGGTCCCTTACTCCCTCAGGCGCTCACTCCGAGTAAGACACAACATAAAGCTATTCAATGTCTGCTCGGAGAGAAGAGATGTCTTAAGGTTGGGACTGAAACTTGATATGAGAGAGATCACTATAAGCTACTTACGGCAGAAATCAGTAAGCAAAATCTAGTCTGACTGGTATTATACGTTTGTGCTCTGGAACAGCATGGAATAGCATTACCAAAATTCTTATTCGAGCCTTCGTCTTAATTTTAGGATAAAACTCTAGTGTCTCTCCAATAAGACATAAGTGTCACTATACTAGTACGAGAGTTCGGTTAACGAATTACGATCGAACATTTTATGTTTTCATATAAGATCAATAACACCGAGGCGAGGTATTGTTTTATGTGGTTTTTCTGCCGAGCAGCAAATTGGAAAAAAATAGTGTGTGTTATTTCTAGATCATCTTGCACTGCTGTGTCAGAATAACTTTCAGTTTTTATAATGGTTCTACAAAACATACAATGAAACAGCCTAAGAACATTTGTTTTAAGTTTCACACCCTTGGTTTTAAAATTTTAGAGTTGACTGCATTGCACGGCATTTTTATTGTGATTTTGAGTATATATAAATGTGATGTGAATATGAACGATGCTTTTATCGAAATCCTTGTTTCTTTAGGCTTGCTTTCAAAATCTCTAAGAGAAACTATGTTAGTAGCAGTTGACTCGATTTGAAAAAGATTCATGATTTCTGGGATAAGGTTGTTCAGTCTGACCAATTCAAAATTGAAGGGTGGACAGCACTAGTGGACTACTTGCATTTTTTCCCACGGGAAAAAATGCAAGTAGTCCACTAGTGCTGTCCACCCTTCATATAGTAAACTACTGGATCGTAATCGCCTCTGTCAGCGCTGTGTTAGCGACAGCACGGGAGTGGACTACTTGCATTTTTCCCGTGGAAAATATAATATATTTACCACGGGAAAAAATACAAGTAGTCTACTAGTGCTGTCCACCCTTCAATTGAGGTGTTTTAAATGTATACGGTAATTCATTTATGAATGAAAAAGGAACTTATAGGTAAGCGAAAAATGACAGCCCAACTTTTCAGTTTAGAAGAAGGTGTATAGTGGCATACTGATTTTTAGACCCCCTCATTGTAGAAATGATAATGACTACTGGGCTGATAGAAGTTTGTAAATGTCAATAATTGTTTTTCGAAAAAATTTTCATGAGTGCTACATTTTTTAAGCTTGGAATCAGTTTCACATTTCAGCAGGATAATGATCGAAAAATCATTGACTAGAACTCATAATTGGTTTGTTCATAATAAAATTGATGTTCTAGAATGACCTAGTCAGTGTCTAGATCTGAAACAGACTGAAAATTAATGAAAGAAGTAAACTTTGGAAGTTCATGCACGAAAACCTCATATCCTTCAATCGTCGATGGGTTTTTCTCTATCAAGGAGTCAAAGTTTCTACGAAATTAGGGAAAAATCTCGTGGAAACTAATGCAAAATGTCATGAATAGAACATAAAAATTAGCTGCTGCAACTACTTTTGCCAATGATTTTTTTATTATATTTTCATAAATCCAATATGAAAAATAATCTCTCTTAAACAATAATACGAGTATTTGTTAGGAAACATACCATTTTATATTGTGTCAAAGGCTTTAGTACAACACTCAATATTTTGAGATAGTGTAATGCGTAAATTTTATTTTTTTAAGTTTTATGTTCCATGTATCTGTCAGTGACGAGTTGACGTAATTCAATGATAATAGAGTTTGTCTTCGAACGGCTTCAAAAGTATGGTAGCAAATGATACATAAAAGTGTTTGATTGTTTCGTGGAAACCAAACTATTGTACTGGTGTTTTGTTAATGTGTTGTACCGAGGTCGGACAAAAATATGGGTAACCCTAAAAAAATATTTCCTTCAACTTCTGTACGTCCAGGAGATAAAAGAGGTTTTCCTGTTTTTCAATCACATATTTCTTTCCTTATTTTCGTTCTACACTTTTCAAGAAGCAATTAGGCTAGCAGGAATGTCCGAGTTCATAGTTCCTATTCAGGCACGAAAAAATTCGATTTAAGCTTGGTGAGCTCCAGCCTAGACTCGAGTTTTCGACCTCATACAACGTCGAGCTCGGCACCACTTCTGCAAAAAATGGATGCTACTATCAATGGTCGTGCTTATAAAATGCCACGTTAACTAGCATAAAATGAATAAGACGGTAGGGAGAGCTACCATGTATACTCAGTGGTTTAATTATAACTTTGTTTTGGTTACAGACATGAACTTTGAATCTTTCGTAAAGCGTATATAAAAAATGGTAAATTTGAACTTGCAGTTATTGTAAGAACATTTCCGGTTGGAAAGAAGTATCGTAGCCAATATAATTTAGCACGGTATTCTTTTCTGTACCAGTTCCCCACTTTGTATCGATGTCTTATGGCTAAATCTCTGCTTCACGCTGAAGATCAATTGAGTTTAGTTTTTGTTCAAACGATTGTGTTCTTAGCACAATCAGTAAGTGTAATTAAGTAAAGCTCCCACAATCCCTTTTTCAGTTCCATGATATTTCATTCAATTTATAAATAAGACTGAAAACCAATTTTTCATATCGGAGGAAGAAGTAATTGCATCTTATTACTGTTATTTGTGCACATGGTTTTTTTTACAAATTGCGATAATGTTAATCACAATACACACACGTGCAAAGTTTGTTACATTTTTCCCTGAGTACACTTCTCTACAGTATAGACCACAAAAAATTAAACCCAATTTAAATGTTAATTACTTCACAGTAAATGATAATATTCTAGGTCTGTTATTTGCATTAAGTGCAGAGAAATGTTTTCCATTAAATGTCGTCACATCAAATTGGTTATACTTCTATCTCTCACCATTGAGATAATTAATAGTTGTAAAAATGTGAGTTGTACACGAAGTATATTAAGATTAGGATTGATAGCCAAATTTTAAACATTAGTAACTTTCGATAGAAATACTTAAGTTTCATTTGCTGCATTACACACAGAGATACGTATTGTGGATACAAAGCTTTAGGTTAAAGTATAAAGTCCAAATCATCTGAAAATTAACACTTAGAGCTAAATTTACAAATGACGAAGCCCATCATTATACAACTCACGAATGAACAAGGCATTTTCATCAACAACGTCTACGCAGAAAGAAAGAGTTTAAAGGAAGTTCAAAATGAATTCGAACAGAGATTTCCTGAAAGAAGCTCTCCAACCAAGAAGACTGTCTGGAAGACTGTTAATAAATTTAGAACAGATGGTACTATTTCAAATCTAAACAAAGGAAATTCAGGAGGATTGAAAACTGTAAGAACCAACGAAAACATTGAACGTGTTCGACAAGTAATAACGGAAAATCCTAAGGTATCTAGAAGAAGAAATGGCAGAGAACTGTCATCATCCTCCTTCCAAAGACTTGTTCGTAATGATTTGTAATATTATCCCTACAGAGCTAAAGTTCAGCAACAACTTCTTGGAGGAAATTATCCTCGTTGCTTAAAATTTGTTTGCTAGTTCGTTGAACATCCAGAAATTTTTACTAAATGCTTAGTGGTGGGAGATGAATGCGTATTTCATATGAATGAAGCAGTAAATAAGCAGATCTGTAGGCATTATGCGCCGAAAAACCATCTCCTGAAGAAAATATTTATGAAATCAGGATGAGTAGAGCAAAGATGTGTCTTTGGTTGGGTCTGTGCAGTACTGGATCGGTAACTAGGCCATTTTTTTGTGCTACAACGCTAAATAGTGACAAATATTTGCAAATGTTAAACACAGAAATTATTCCACAACTTCAGATTGCTTACAGAAGAAATTTTAATCTTATATGGTGAATACAAGATGGTGCTCCCGCACACAGAACACTAATCGTTACGAATTATTTGCAGGACGTGTTTAAAAGGAAAGAGACATTTTGAAAGACAATCCTGATGTAATAAATGTGCTATGAAATCAGTGAAAGTAAGATGTGAAAAACGTTTCAACGCAGCTGGCCGCCATTTGCAATAGAAATATACATTTTGGTTGTGTATCTATCAATCCATTTCTGCTATGCTTTATTAAGTGAATCGCTATAACTCGTTTTAAATAATTTTTATTTAAAACCTCTGTAGAATAATAGTACAAAGACATTCTAATTTTTTGCTCACATTTTTACAACTATTATTTATCTCATTTTTGAGAGATAGAAGTGGAACCAATTTGATGTGACTTGACATTTTTATGGAGAACATTTCTTTGCACTTAATGCAAATAACAGACCTAAAATATGTTCATACATTGTGAAGAAATTAACATTTAAAGTTGGGTTTACTTTTTTATGGTCCATACTGTACACCCACAACTCACTGCACTTTGAGCAACCGTGATTACAATACGGACTGTATATCGTATATCATGAAACTCTAAGTTTCTGTCATATATTCATGCATCAAATGTAATAATCCATGACACTATATGAAGGGTGGACAGCACTAGTGGACTACTTGCATTTTTTCCCGTGGTAAATATAATATATTTTCCACGGGAAAAAATGCAAGTAGTCCACTCCCGTGCTGTCGCTAACACAGCGCTGACAGAGGCGATTACGATCCAGTAGTTCACTATATGAAGGGTGGACAGCACTAGTGGACGACTTGCATTTTTTCCCGTGGGAAAAAATGCAAGTAGTCCACTAGTGCTCTCCACCCTTCAAATGTACTCTATGAGTTTCACAACAATTTATACTCTGCAGTTTGCCTCTAGGTGAGGGCGATATGAGTATACTAGAAGTTAACATCGAATTCAAATGAGAGCTTGTACATTGAGTCTGAGACTGAAAATAGCTGTGGTCAACATATGAAATAAGAATATGCTTGTGTGATTTTCATTACGTCAACTTCTTCTATAGAAGCTAAGTAAAATATTCAAAAAATGCACTTAGCACCCGATACGTGAACAACGATTCAAAAAGTCTTAAAACTTAAGCATAAGTAGTTGTAAATCCCTTGTTCGAGAAAAAACTTGACTGAAATATTATCATTTGGGGTCCACATTTTTTACTCGCCTGGGCGTCCTCTCTGACTGTAGTAGCATCACTTTTATTAGATATCAACACGTTCCCTGATTTTCAAATCAATTGAGGACCAAATACTTAAAATACCTATTGATTTTATTCAACATCTCTTTCAAATAGTTAATTCGATCACTAGCCGTAAACATTTACCCATCGGACATTTCTTTAAATTTGAACATCATCCTCGAAATCTACGGATTTTCTATTGATATTAAAGAATCCCGTCTGTTTATCTGTCTTTATGAATGGACAAAGAAGTGAAACATAGATCGCCCACGCGGGAGATGAAAAAAACAGAAATTATTGCATTGTTTGGTAATAGAGTCATTGTAATCCTCAAAGCGGAAGTTTCTTACAAAATGTGCCAAATAATTCTGCTACTTAAGACTTAATTAGGCGATTGTAGTGAATTACATTCTCTCAAGAAGCTGAAACAAAATTTGTGAGAAATATACTCTCCTACAAATTTTTTTATAAAACTCTTATTTTGTTGTACACATGGTAGATGATACTGAATAAATAAACCCAATATCTTTTTACGAAACTGTATTATTATATACAGTATAACTTTATCAAAAGGAGTTGCATAATATTCGCAGTTGTCAATATTAGTGTTATATTTACTTTATAAAAATTATTTATTTTAAATACGTTTCTATCTGTATTTGATATAACATATAAATTACTATAATTAAAATAATCCTCGATTCATAGAGAAGTCTTAATTTTTGTTTAGCAATCGTTAATTGCTGCAGCAGTGCCCCGATATCGTACGTTAATAATGTAGCAATGGAAAATTTCAGTCTTCAGAAACGTGTGGCTGAACATAATGATGTGCATTAGATCGAAAAATCGACTACATGTAATTTTCAATTTAAAATATTCATTCACCATTATTGGTCCAAACATTCTAATAAAACACATTCTCATTCATTGATTTGGTTCATGTCTTTTCTCTCTGTCATTGTGAAGTCTACCTTAATTTATCATACATGTGAAAATCATCTGCGGTCAACGAAAATAAAAAACATAAACGAGTTATCTTTTTTAGCAAATTTCTCGAAATACAAAAATTATATCTCTTTTTGGATCAAAACGTTCTGAATGGAACCGTGAAAAGTTTTTTATTTCCGAATTTTCATCCTCCTTGTTCCACATTTTACAGCACTAAATATGGATCGTCGTATTCTGAAACGTTAGCTTCTAAATATACTTCGTTTTACGTTTTTTCGTCCTTTTTAACTTCCATTTATCTTATAGCTAGTCAGGTTAGGTGATTCTCCCCTGTACGATAGCGTCGACCGTCCAAACGTGATTTTTAATTTTTTCAAACAGAATTCTGCATTCAGATGGGAAAAGGGTTTTTGCCTCGGATAGAAATTTTGCTTGTCCCCTATCAAGTGATTTTTATACGCATTTTGACCACGTAGAGAACGTTTATAAGACATCTCGAACATTTTGCTAAAATAAGTTGTTAAAAATAGACTGAAACTTGCATGAAATTAAGACAAATTTGATTGTGGTTCTTGTGTAGTGTTTGAACAGAGTGATTTGTGCATGGGTCAAATGTTAAGTTCTGATGAAAATTTTTTCCCTACCCTGAAAATGATTGGAGAAGTGTTTTAATAGAAAACAGAAATTTTAAGTAACGGAGAAATCTTACCCTCGATTGACTGACAAAAAAGTTTCTTGCTAACAAAAGACTATCGAAATTACTGTAAACTGAAATAAAACCAAACTTAAGAATAATAACAGCAAATAATCTGCCCTGTTCTCCTTATCCCCTTCTAATCTACTATAAATGGGATTTTTTATTCGAAACGTTTTCTATTTAAAATGTTTTCTATCACATTCTTGATCTTATGATGGAACCTCCCAAGAAATTAATCAGGCACTACTGTAATTTTCCATACTTTTTAGAAAAGCGAAGAATGGGCGAGTAAAGGAATGATAAAAATTTTGCTAGAAACAAACAAACTTATTTTCTTACAGCAGTAATAAAGCTTAGTTTCAGCGTCTGAATTCCAGTACTGCTGTCCTGCCTGCTCTTTCGAGGAATCAGATCTTTTACTGCTATGCCTCCTAAACGCTCGTATATTTTCTTGACTGTCGAAACTCTTGAGATAAGCCACCTAAACTGAAGCGAGCTGCGATAAAGCTGCACCTTAGACATGAAGCTCTCCGACATAGGCGAAGCCATAAAATGTTTCTTTTATTGACAGTTGAAATACAATTCGCTTGTTTGCTCAGAAAATATGACTGGAACTTCTAGGAGTCTGTTACGCAGGCAATTATCTTTGAGAATTCGTTTAGTTTATTGTGTCACTATAATATATGCGAGGCACGCAACAATGAAACAGTCTGACTTTTTCCTCAAACAAAAGGACGTTAGGGGTCGAAGACTAGTTAGATAATAAACACAAACCACCGAAATATCTGTTCCCCGCCTGACTGTGAAACTTCTTGTCCATGAAACGAGAGCTTCACCTATTGACTGATCAAATGAAGTGTAGATCTTACGATATTACTCATACATTCTCTCGGGAGGAGTTCCACTACCCCAACCAAATTACTTTTAAAAATAAGTAGTGTTTTTTAGATGTAGGTCATTAGTGTTGAAAATCAATTTGTTTTCATATTTTTTTAAATCACAATATATCATAAAATACAAATGCTAGTTATTTTGAATTGTCTAAATGAATAATAACTGAAACGTTGGGAGCACATAATTTTAAACATATAAGTAGTATTATTCCACATGCTCATATAACTGTGGTGTGAATTTTGTAGAGTTCAATCAGTAATTAGATAATAATCAGAGTATTATTCATATTACTATTTTTTGTGAGAAATCAAAACTTTTACCTCTACGTTTCTCTTAAAGATTTATCGAATGCAACAAACATAAATGAATCTCATACAGACCTACAAAAATTGAATTATTGTTTTCACATCTGGAGAAAGAATGCCTATTGCAGCGGTGTGATCACCCAGAATCGTTTTTTACTGAACAAATATAATTGATCTTTTTTTATTTTTTTCAACATTTAGTCTTCATAGACGCTTTATATGGGATTAGAAAAATTGAACCAAAATGATGAGGAACTTTCAATATGCTGTTATTTTCCTACTTGTGAACTTTCCCTTTCATGTGTCAGAGGAAACTTTCAAACATATTTTCCTTGTAAAGCTACATAGCTACGCAAACAAGTGAATGTTAATGAATTTATGTACTCAGCATCTACTAATGATAAGAAATTTGATCGAAACCAAACGTTCAAAATGCTCATAAGTTCAAGACATTGTTGAAAACTGAATGTAAATTTTATTAACTGCGAACGTTACCAGTGGTTAGCGAAAAGTTCGCTAGTAGTTATTGTAATAAAGTAAACTACGGCACTGAATACTACTTCGTAACGCAATGTGTTCACTTCTATAAGTTAATTCGAATATTGTTCAGATTTGAATCAAGTTCCTGCAACATTTCGGACGTAGTAAAGTTGATACACAGAGCTTTTGCTCCTAGAAGTACGTTAGTAAGTTCTTTATTTGAAAGAATGAAACAAAATTAAAACTCTCATCGCTGTTAGCCATTTTTTTCGTACAGACATGTATTCAAATGAATTATGCTAAATAGTTACTTGATGTTTCGTTAATATAGTTATTTAAACTAGTTATTAAACCCTCGAGAAAAGATGGCTAAACCGTTGGAGTTGTTTAGAATTTTCAGGATTTTTTACATGTTTCGAGATGTTATCATGACTCATTTTTAAACACTCGCCAGCTGTGAATATGCATAATGGATAGTAAGTAATTTTTCTGGAATGAATAACAGTGCTAAATTGGGTCTCTGGCTAATTTCAATATATTTTACCATTAAATAAACATATTTTTCAAAGAAGAAAAAAAACATTCAATCGTTAAATTGATGTACTACTAAAAATCACTCCATATGATAATGAAAAATTTCATTTTAGGACAAATAATGGCCGGATATTATGTAACTGACATCGTTGAGCTCTGGTTGTGTTACCTTTCATTACAAAAAGCAAATCCGCTCTTCAATCAAATCACAAGCTTACCCTCTAACGCAATTTGCACGTATGTGCTTGTAAAAACTTCTTTCCAGTTGTTCATTGACGCATAAATCATATAAGTGATTCTTTGTTAATACTCGTAGTACAGTCTTTTTGCCCATTGTCCTGGCAACTAAGTAGAATATATAAATAAAATTGGTATGATAATTCTTGTTCAAGCCATCTAATTCATCCAATCATGTTTATTAAATCATAGAGGTACGGTAATGGACTTATGAATTTGTGAATGTGCAACATCAAAATTAAATTTATCAAATTCTATCGGTAGGACACTCAGAACTAATGAAAAATCACTGAACACAGTATCATCCATGACTTGAGACGCAAACCACTGCAGTAGAAGAATACCAAGCAATGATAGATAGGCCGATTACACAGTTGAACCTCTCCGGAACTTCATTGTTCTGTAATTGAGCGCTGCACGCCATACGTCATGTTAGTCACAAATCTATCAGACTGCCTGAAAGGCAATTTTGCTCGAAAGTGTTCACTTGTTTTAGCGTGAAATGTTGACCTGCTTTGCACCACCATGCACCAGGTGCATACATCGTTACATGCCACAAAAAGCTTATCAGCTGCGCTCTCCAGTTTAGTACAATGTAACAAAGATTCATCAAAGACTTAGTCATCCAATTACATGGTTCCATTTCGAATTCTAATCAAAATCACTTTTAAAATTCTGACATTTTTTTACTCCTCCGTTTACCGCTTGTCGAGGATATCAGCATTTGTGCTCGGTAAACTGTTAAATTTTGGCATGGGTTGGTGGGTACCACTTCTCCATTCAGAATTACAAAATTACATCACTTGAGTTTGAATGGCTATCGAAAATCTTCCTAAATTCTTTAGCTTAGTAATTGGAATCGTAATGAACAGTAAAATCGTAATGAATACGCATGAACGCGGGTCATTAGTGATCCGTAGAGCAGGAACTGGAATCAGATTCGGTTGTGAGATAATGGAGAGAGTGATTTTTTAATAAAAATCGATTTATTTATTTAGTTTTATAGATTTATTTCAAAAACTTTATGAATGTTATTGAATTTGAAACAAATAATCGTTATTCAGCATTTCAAACTCAAACATGCCTTAGTCCCAAAGTCCCTAGTCCCCTGACTCATCAAAAAATTAGTCAGCTCATTGGACCAGTTTTAGATCATGACTAAAAATCTTTTGAATGTAGCAATAAAAATCTGAAATCGATAAACTTACTTTATTTCTCTCATTCATCTACATTGAAAAAGGAAACTTGTGAACAAGAGGTATACAAGTTTTCTTGTCTAGCACAGACTTCAATTATCTACCCAACGGTTGGCGTCTCTGCTATTTCAAAGAAACCAGTGCATAGTCTCTAAATCCGATAACTGCGTGCAAGAATCTGTTAGACAAATCGAATACCATGCGAGTAATCCTTACCAATGACTATTTTTAGATATTATTACTAGCATGATATTTCGATATGTGGAAAATACAAACTTGCCAACAGATTTATCAAGCTTATGGCAATGTTAAGCTGAAGCCATATTTTTTTTGTAGATCCTCCTGTATCGAAGTGAAGATGGGACGTGACAGGCAGACTGTGCGCATCCCTCTCTGAACGAGCTTTCCGATAATTAACTATCTCTTTGATCTGAATGGAAATCATTAGTCTGAATACACAGTAAATAGTATTTTAGATCATCATCAGCCAAAATAAAAAAGGTACACAGGTGCTGTTCACCGATGATTGGTGCTTTATCACGTTATACACACTGCAGAAAGCAAGCTTGTTCTAGGCAAGAACTCACTCTAAATGTTTAGCTATGTAAATCATCTGCCACAATTTATTCATATTGAAGCATTCATTATAACAGAACGAACCGTCAATCCCGTGTTGGTACAGTACATACATTACTTATCACTTGCAATATATTTCCTATGCTCAGCATGGAGGGCCCTGTTCTACTTATCTGAGAAACACGATGCAAGATAGCTCTCAACATTTCAGTGCATAAGTACAGGTGTTGGATTTAAATTTAGAAAAACCTAAAACAAGTTTCCTTGTCTAATGTGACGTAGGAAAACCGTTAACAAACAAAACATTTTGCAGTGTCCTAAGAATGTGTACATACAGTTTCTAAATCCTTTTCAAGATAATCTTGCACCATTCTTCTTGCACAAGGATAGGAAGTTCAGATAGCGAAGTTGACAGTCGATAGTGACTACGCACTTTTCTCCTCAATGTAAACCACAAAGGTTAAATAATATTGGGGTCTGGTGACAGTGGTGGGTAAAGTAGATGTGATAAATCACCCTCGTGTTCAGGAAACCAGTCCTGAACGATGTGAGCTCTGTGAACAGGGGCTTTGTCGTTCTGGATGACACCTTTTCCATTGGGGAACAAAGTTTGTACCACAGGATAAACTTGATCGACTAAAATATTCACACAATTCATGGCGGCAATGTACCCTCGTAAAGTTATGATGGATCCAGCATAAAACCACGATATGGTTACCTAAAGTATCATAGAACCCCTTCAATGTTTCACTCATGGCAACAAGCAGTCAGTACTATAGGCTTGTAATGACGTTCGCCAGATGTAAACTCGTCCAGAAGTGGGAAACAGTGGATGAAAAGACTGATCCGACCATACTTATGTCTTCCACTGCTCTATAGTCCAGGCATTATGACTTTAACACCACTTTCTCCTAGTATGGGCATTATCATCACTGATGAATGGTTTTTAAATTACATCTCGTCCAGAAATATCCCGCTGATGGAGATCCTTTTTTATTGTTTCAATTGTCACAGAGTTTGTGAGTACAACATTCATTTCAAAAGTAAATTTTGCAGCTGTGTTGATTTTCTTTTTCGTCACCATTCCTATCAATGACCGTCTGTCAAAATCACTCAACACACACTTTCGTTGGCGTTGTGGTTTAGCATATGATGTTTTTCTGCATTTAAAATCTGCAGAATGAATCCTCGATACAGTACTTCTTGAAACATGAAACACCTCTGCTACCTTGCTTATAGAAGCACCCATCATACGCATTTCTACAATTTGCTAAATTTGAAGTCTGTTAGCTCCGATATATTGAAATTACAACTTCACAGAATAGTGTCTCGACAAGGACTGACATGCACAGCGTATTTACGATGTTGTATGGGAGGCGTTGATAGGACAGAACACTAGCTCCACCTACGTATTTCACTAACGAAAACATTTCTTTCCAAGAAGGTATTTCACGAGATATTTCCATATTTTGTTCAGCCTCTGTATTTTACGTTTTGTAATGAGATACCTAGTTGCAAACGCTACATTGACGAGTCATATCATCTCTCTAGAGGAATTATATTTGAGCGTGCAAGGTTTTTGTTATACTATAGTCACGTTACAAGACTACTGTATGTTTGTGTTTTTTCCAAATTATTTGGAATATATATCAGTGGTAACAGGGACGATAATTGAGTTTCTAAAAAATTCTGAAAATTATTTTTACTGTTACATTACTGAAAGATTAAACAATCACTAACCCAGTAAACAGTCTTAATTTCAACATCCAAAACGTTGCGTAGTTATTGATACGAGGCTAGTTTGTGGCTACAAATTTATCTCAGTTCCATTTCAAAATTCTCATTTATCACCATGAGTTTGCTCATAACGTTAAAAACCTCCAAAAAGAAACATTAGTTCTCAACAGGGGACATTGTGCTAACGGTAGTTTCACGTTAGATATTATAGTATTTAAAATTTGGATATCGTATATAACAAGACTTGTGTACTATTTGTGCCCCTATCAACTTAGGAAGACTAGAATGATGATTGTTGAGCTCTTTTGAAGTATCAGTACATTAAGGTCATTGTTCCACAATTGTAATTAATATACAGTAACTGAAATGTTAAAGTCAGAGGTTTTATGTTGAGACAATTTCCTAAAATAACGCGGAAAGACATTAAGTTAATTTTTTCATGTGGCTTACTGTGATATTTGCACACAGTATGCTGTCTTAGCACTGACACTGTGAACTCTTCGCAACATCAAATGAGTAATGAATGGTATCGTAAAATATTTTATTCAACAAATTATGATTTGATTGCGATGAAAATATAAAAGGAAAATACTTCAAAACATAATAGTAGAGAAATCCTTGAATTTGTGGTGCAGGCCATGATGTGTTGAAAAATATGAACGATTCGAAAAAAAGGAAGAATATGGAGACACAAGAGCTGGGGCTAAATTGGAGCATAGCGTCGGAGCAGCATAAGTTAAGGGAGAATTTAGAAAATAAGATGGAGAAGGGAAAACACATGTCGAGCTAACGCCAAGTATTTAAACAAGTTCTATGTAGAGGAAAAATTGCAAGATTGTTTACTACAAACAAAACAAGGCACGTTGGTATAACATAATCAGGGTTCAAAAATAGGGAAAAATTTTAAATTGATCCTTCTGGCGTCACCGAGAGAAATGTTCCTGTAAAATTCAGAAAAAGGGCAGTATGTGACGTGTGAAACAAACTACTGCATGTCATATGAGCACTCTTGCGTTGGGATGTTGTAAAATTCCCTTGGAAGAAAGGATCAACACATAATTGCAGTGGTAAAATTTCGATTTGAGCCTAGAGAAGCTGAAATAATCTGGATTAGTCTGGGTTACCATGGTTACGTGACTTCACAGATTGTCTAACATACGAGAAGCCCATTAGTGGGAAACTGATTCTGATGGCTTACAAAATTTCTGCAGTGCATTGAAGCAGGTGTACAGTCTGATTAACTATTGACTTGCTCTGTTTATGAGGCAGTCGTCTTCAATGACAGGGAAATATTTTGGTTAAACGGCAGAAACATTATTGCGGTGTTCTGAATACCTACAACCTTTGTGACCCACTTGTATAAGATCAGGTGGTACGCTTCTCAAGCATTCCCTAGCTGGCATTGTGCCCTACACTAGTAGCAGTTCAGGCGGCGGTGAAAAGGCTAGAAAAGAGGTAAGCCCTAGGCTTGGATGGTATTCCAGGGACCTTCTAACGAATGGAGGGGCTGAATTTCTGAGGCGCTCCATGACCTCATTTGCGTAATCTGAAAGGGGGAAGATATACCTTGACAGTGGAAGAATAACGCAATCATCTTTCTCTATGAGAAGGAATGGGGCCGCGCAATCAATGAAAACAACAGAGGAATTTTTCGTTTGGCAGTAACTGGAAAACTTTCAACCAAGGGTTTTCTAGTGGTCTCACAGCTTACATCGTTGATAGAGTTTGCCCAGATTTTCAGTGTGGCTTCAGGATGGAGGGAGGAACAGGAATATGGTTTTTGTTGCCCGATAACTTCAGGAAAAGACAAATAAGAAAAATTGTCAATTTCTAGGTGTTTCATTTTTTTCAACAAAAGGCTTCCACACCATCAATCAAAATATGCAGTGGCGTATAATGGAAAAGTTTGGATGTCCACACAAGTTTGTTGTAGTAGCCAGGGTCTTCCATGGCAACAGAACTGCCGCGGTGTCTGTCAATGGAATGGAAAGGGAAAGATTCGACGGTGCATGAGGAAGGTGGACAAGTGTGCAAGTGGTGGTGGTCTATCCGTGTCTACTTTCTTTATGGACGTCGGTTTACAGTTTTTTCAATTTTGTACACAATTTCCGCACACTACTCTCACCCATAAAGTTATCACTGTACACAACATATCACTGTTTGCAGAAAATGAATTACACTCCATAACTCACATTTAGCGGTTGTATCGATAGTAGCAACCATGTTCAATTGCTCGTACCCCTAGCAATCGGGCTGTATCCATTTTTACGATTATGTAGAGAAATAAGTAAGACCCTGTAGTATTTTTATTAGTAGAGTTATTATGCGATGTAAATTTGCTCGTATTTCCAGCTCATCAGATGTTGGAAAAAAGCAGCCCTCATACTTTTTGTACATGTACAGGATGCGGTAACATAACTTCTTTTTTTCAAAGCAAAACACTTCGGAAATGGAAGTATCTCACAGCAATAAACATTCTCAACCGATAGCACGCGGGCTCAAACATTGGTGTCCCTCTAACGAGCCTGTAGATGAATGCGTTCTGGTTGCTCGAGACTCCACTCACCTGCAGGTGGCGCTTGACTATATGGCCTGTGTATCGTGCTCTGCAGCTCATCATCAACACGGACAAAACTGATATTTTGCATGAGTGGATCGGCTGGGCCCGAAATGCTGTGGTACCTACCATGAGGGTGAATGAAACTGAACTTAAGGATGTTGTAAATTTCAAATCAGAAGGTAGTTTGCTATCTAACGATTACCCCATCGATGTGGAGGTTAATCACAGGATCAGTTGTGCTTCTGCTGCCTTTGCCAAGATACGTCATTGGGTAATTACCAACAGCGACCTACATATTCAAACTAAATGAGCTATGTATTGAACTGTGTGATTCACCGCACATTGACAGGGTAATCATGCATTTAAAGAATAATACGATGAAGTTATTTCTGACACTCAACAGCAGCTCATTATTAATTCATAACTGAGATGTCAAACATGACGTTATGTTTCTGAAAAAAAAAATTAGAGAATTTTCCTAAAAATTACCATACAAATTCAAAGTGAATCGGCGCCAACTTAGATGTAATGACTCAGGAGTAATTTTTTCTCTTAATGGTATATATTTGAGTAGAAGTATTTACCTATCATTCTTGTTTTCATGGCTTGTATGGTGTATTTCTAAGGTTGTTATTCCAATAGATCTTGGATTACATCCGAATTAAATCAAATAAAAACCATCAAGCGGACTGGAGGCAGCAGGCCAGATGCGTGTGAGAAGACTGAGCTGTGCTGTGTAGGTGCAGTTCTGAGGGAAATCGCAGCGTTACGCCAGCAATAAGTTATGTGAAGAGTTTGTACTTAGCACTTTGAGAAATGCATGAGGGCAGTCATCCACAAAAAAATTTTCTGCTGTAAGTGAACAGCTGCTGGCATTGTTTAAATTTAAATGCAATGACTGGCATTAGGAAGTAGTAAATTTAGATGTGTTAAATTGTCGTGTCTCAAATGAGGTGTGATTTATGTGTCTTAAATTCAGTTGTGCAATGGGAAAAATGCTGTATTTAAACGCTGAAATAAGTTGAATAATAGATTTTAAGGATTTAGGGTAGACTGTAATTAATTCTTCCAGCAGATTGTCGTTCACCCCAAACGCATGGCAATTGGGTTATAATTTCAGTGTTGTATCATAACTATTTCAAAGCTGCATCGAAGTTCCCAATCAGTGAGGAATGCCTCTTGATCTTCCTCAACAGGGCAGTCCATCTTTATTTTGCTCTTCAATGACTCTGACGATAAAGTATATTTAATTTTATTCAGGTTTCTAACATCCTTCTCACGGCGGACTTCAAAAAGGATTTATTTTACCATTTTATATATGTTCATATATATATATATATATATATATATATATATATATATATATATATATAAGCTTGTGTTTATTCAAAGTTGAAGACATCATACGATTAATTTAATAATTAATGTTATTATCAAATTAATAATTTTTATTAACCAGACGTGTATTTATACATTTCTGTTTTTCGTAGTTCCTATAAATAACATATTTACTCCCCATTTTACAGCATTACCTATTAATATATGCAAAGTTGCCGCAATGAAATCAATCGTATAAGAACGAGACATTTGTACAGGAAATCGCTGACAAGACAATTTCCATTGGACATTGATCAAATTGATGAAAATATTATAGCAAAGGTAAAGAAAGCATTGCCTTACCATGAAAGTATCCTCGAAAAAACTTTCCAGTCTGCCATAATATCGCTGACTCAAGAGAATGAGCCGGGAACATTAAATGTTCCCGGCTCATTCTCTTTATGTTCAAAGTGCATTTAGAAAAAATATATATTCGCAGCAATGAAAGATAGATGGTGCTGAAAATAATTTAGGTTATAATACAGAGTTAAATGAACTAAGAACTCGTTAATATAGGTATGGCTTCAGAGAAGCATGTTACTCAAAAATATGAACTCTAATGTATAAAGTGAACATTTTTGGTTATTATACCTTTATTCATGCATGAAGGTTCTATTGTTTCTGCTGTTATAAAAAAAAATTACGAAGCTCAACTACTTATTCATGGAGCTTACGTAAAATTAATAATTAGATACTGAATTCCCAAGAAGTTATGCATTATTTAACTCAGCTGTGTTGTTTTGGAACGCAACTGAAATGGTATAATAAATTACAAATAATGCTTTAGGTAAATAGGTTTACTGGATTTATAACTAAGTTTGTATTGTTGTATGTCGATCGATAAATTCCAATTTGTTATTATCATATTCATTGAATTAATAGATCCAAGACCGGACTTCATGGTTCATGACCTTATGTGCTAGCATAATGGAGTTGAAAATTTTACAGCTGATCTAACAGTAATCAAGATGTACTTATTTCATCAGTCACCCTGATGTGCGATCCAGAGGAATTAATAAAGAGTTTTCTTAGATGCAATAAGACTACACATTGCAGTCGTCTAACCTTACGAAAAATGCCCTAGTAAATACTGAATAATGGTTACACATGACCACCGTGGATATCAAAAAGATCAAGGGGTAATGAACCCATATGCTGTTTAGCGTGTTATCACTGCGTACCATGGGATCCGTCTTCTGGATCTGAGTGTATTATGAACTTTCTGACATACAAAAAAGAGATCTCTAGATGGCAGTTTACAGATTCATCATGATGCTTGTATAGTGGTTCCGCACTTAATTTAAAGAAATGCATGTAGATTCTGGGAAGTTTTTTGGTTAGCTAAATAACGTCCTTTATTCCGGGGTTAGCTCAATTTCATGAAAGAATGTTATCATAATGTCAATAAGCTAATCAGCCATTTTTCATAAGAATAGGAGTGTAAGGATAAAATAATATTTATTTTCAATGAGTTAATTCAAAAATAATAAGATAAATGAAATAGCACCAGACGCTATTGCAGTCAGAACGACATTCAGCAGGAAAATCTGTCGAACTTTCATACACCTTCAATTATTCAACTGTTGATTATTTGTTTGTTTTTTGAACATTTGCATTGTTTTTTCTGTTTACTTTTTGTTAAATACTCTTTGTTAAATAAAAATAGAATAATATTTTTTGTGCTGCAACTCACAACGTGTTTTTGTTGTAGAATAATTGCCAACAGAATCAGCCTTTTCAACATTTCATAGCCCTTGAAATTGGCACAAAGGTTGTACTTGCACGTAGAGATTCAAACGTTTTTGCAATAAATTTCTGCTAGTCTCAACAAACCTAACCTCCACTGGATGCAAAAGCTTAAATTTGAATGAAAACTACGAATAAATTTCGTCGAAAGAAGAACACATCCGTAATGTAATGGTATACGCATACATCGATTATTAACGCAATTATTTGAGTCAATTTTTAATTTCGAACAGTAAACTATAAGCTTCAAGAGATTTTAATCAAACGGTTACCATATCAGCTTATTCAGTGCTTCATGTAATGAAGCTATTACTAGGTAGTAGGGTAAAACAGCATAGTTACTTTAAACGCTAATTGATTTCAATACACATGAGATCAAAAAACTTCAGTGAACCAGGACTGCAGATGCATCTGCTGAAAAGATTGTGTTCTCGACTATTCCGAAGAACGCTGGTAAAGTCTCCGTTTCTTCAGCAACTCGAGGTGGTGTAGTTAATACACCCAGGCAGCCACGTCGTCGGAAGGTCACTTGAGCAGTTCAGTAATAGGCTAAAAGCCAGGTCTTGCGGCAAGGGAATAAGAAACCAAATAATAGCCCGAAGCAACACGATGAGGAGTCACCAAAACATGATTCCAGGCGTTAAACAATGAAGATCTGGTAAGGTTGTGCCCAGTATCAGGGAACTATTGATACTGAAAGTACAAAACAACTCATAACGAATAATATATCTGAATTAAACTGCTTTATATTCAAGTTAAAATTGATCAGACTATAGTCAGACTATATATATCGCAATACACAGCTCACCTAAGTTCAAAATTGCAGCCTAGTTGGCATTCACAGTGCCACTTTTAGAGGTTAAGAGACTTTTAGAGACTCTTCCAAAGAGGAGAGTAAAGTAGGAGTTAAGCTCACTGAAAGGATAGAAAGGGAAGATAAAGATTCGTCTGCTCAAAAAAACTTAGAAATAAAAGAAACTTAATCCTTCATCTTAATTATTCAATACCCCAAAACAAACTAATTAAGCAACCTCACTGGAGCATGGCTCCGATTGTTCTTTGACAAACCAAATGAAGTAATTAACCCAGTGAGAAAAATGATAATTAAGTGTTACTTCAATATACTATATTCACACAAACTCAAGCATAGTAGAAACCAGACCAGGAAGACGAAGGAATCTCAATGACTGCCGGACGTCAGCCTCTAAGTCAGGGGTCCCAACCTTTTTTCAACCTTGTACCCTTTCAGTATCTCTCCAGATACTGAAAGCATGCACCCCTGAATTTTGAGATATTTGAAAAAATTTATTCACTGATATATATACATCAATAGTTTGAAATAAATAACGTATAAACATATTTTTCCTTTCTGTTGCAAACATTATGTATACCCTTTTAGATAAGCAAATGTACCCCTAGGGGCACGTGTACCCCAGGTTGGGAACCCCAGTTCTAAGTCTCCTAAACATGCGCAGACGAAGCCGTTGTCACCCTAGCGTAGTGGACTGGACGAACTCAATGCCAGTCAGAGCTCTGTAACGTGGCTGGCTCACATTGCCCAAGCGCTTACCTGCCAACTTTCTTGACTTACTTCCTACCGAATTGGGGTTGTAAACAAACAAAGGCGTAACTACGCCTTTGCCAAAGTTAAATTTATTAATACTGTAACCGCACCCATGCTGGAGAGATTTTCATTAAATCAATGGTACTCATGAAATTTTGCTACACTTATCTCAAATGAAGTCATATATATATTCAACTTTGTTGTACCATTATCTGAAGCCAGAATGAGCTCAAATATCATCAACTAGTATTTTTTCAATATATGAATTTGATAAACGCAAAGTTGTTGAGCTTATAGCCGAACAGAAAAAAAATGGCAGTGGAAATCTATCATTTTATAAACGAGCACGAAGTCTAGCTCGTATCGAGTGTGAGATCAACGAGTGTTGGAGAGAATGTTATTTGTGTAACAGAAAAAGGAAACAAAAATCATAAAAGATAATGCCAGTTTTAACCAAACGATTTTTAACCTAATGCTATACTTATATTACTAATTTAACTCATGTTGACCGCGCATATGTGATTACGAAAAGCTGGACATCATATATAGAATAGAATGAGGCTATAGGAACGAACCTTCTGGCCCATTCTTGGGTCGGATAATTACTTCGATAATTATTCGGTTGTTTACCCAAGTCCCATGCCGTATTTCTAGCCGCGTCAACCATGTCGGCAGCGGGATTCGAACCCGGGTCTTTCCGCTCGCAAGCAGACTCGCTCACCAGTCGACCAAGTTGGTGATAAACATATTTAGTGAGTACTTTAAATTGTCGCCGTAGCTTGCTTTTTAATAAAAAAAACATAAAACGGTAAATTTTAAAGATATTTATTTAAAATAAAACAGAATGAAGAATTTGATGCCATGAACACATTCTACTCGACATAGCTGCCCTCAGCCTCGATGACGCGCTCGATCCTGGTCCTGAAGCTCCCGCAGGCCTTCTTCACAATATCTCTGTCCATTGAGGTGCAGTGCTCCTTGATGGAGGCGATGAGAGATGCCTTGGTAGTATGAAGGAGTCGGTTAGTTCGATTCTTCAAAATGCCCCAAAAGAAATAATCTATTGTGTTAAAATCAGGGCTGCTGGGATACCATTGCATTGCATTGGTTATGGTGCATGGTTACGAGGTCGCAGCAGTGCTGCTCCAGCGTTGTTCATACAGCGTTGAATTGTTCGTTTATCAACCTCCAATTCAGCAGTCATGGACCTCATGGACTTGGAGGGGCCGTTGTCGATCATGGTCTCAACCCTCTTGACAAAATCCACATCTTTAGAATTCCAGCGGTCGTTCAGAGACTTTGGAGCCCTGGTGATAACCCCACGGGGATCCTTACTTTCCTCCAACTTCTTACGAGTACGCTGGATGGTCCTTATGTCGACCCCGATGGTGTTGGCGATTGTTCTGTTGTTGTGAACCAGGGTCATGACCACGGTGCATCTCACTTCTGCCTCTGTGAACGAAATTTCAGATAACTCCGCGTATGTTTGCTCCATCGTTTAAAACTTAACGCTGGCAATTAGCTGATTTCTGTAGCTTTCCAATGATGTATTACACTTAGATAATCTGAAAATAAAATGGAATATATTTTGAATATGAAAGGACGACAATTTGAAGTTCCCACCCTGTACATGAATGTCGATTAGACCATGTGTGTTGCTGCATTATCACTACTACTTTTCCATATTACAACTTGTGTAGTTGTATTTATTATAACTGTGGATATCTTTCACGGAGGCATAAAATTTGTGTTTACGGTAAAGAGTATAAATAAAGAAAGATATTTTTTGTCATTTTAGTAACCGAAAAGCTACAGAAACGTCTTTGATTACTCCGTATCTATTGGATTCAGACAAAAGCGGCATTGTTCAATCTAAATTAAACTTTTAGGATATTCATATTTTCTCCCTTATTGTCAGGTAATAAAAATTTTCATGACACTCGTGTTCTTGCCCATTGTCATTTCATTATGATAGGAACAGTTATCAGTAAGAAACTAATCGAATTTAATAACTTACGTAATTTAGTGTTATCTTTCTCACAACATTGAGCTTTAGGTAATCGCCACCAAATGAACTGCAGACTGAAAAAACTACGAGTAACCACAGGGGTTATTTTTTTAGAACAATCCTTGCAACATGACACAAGTCTTGACTTTGTTTTGCTCCCTTCGCATTTGGACAAATTATTGGGTGTTCGTCGAAGCAAAAGATGGGAGCGTCCTCATCTGCCCAAGTGGCAGCACCAGCAAAAATGGCCTAAAACGTGAGTTGTGGCAAAAATATTTATATCAGTGAAATCATCCTGAAGTGAAAAAATTTAGATCGAAAGCGATGCACACCTGCATGAAGTTGTGTGATTCATTTTCGAACTGATGCCAGTGATTAAAGGGATCTCATTTTAACAGCTTGTGCATTCTATCATAAATTTTGTATTATATGGATTCCGCTAGAATACATATTAAAATAATCTTCATTGCTTGAAATGAAAAATACATTTCATGCCCACGAATTTTATTCCGGGAAATGGAAGTTTACGTAAGAAAAAATCTAGTCAATAAAAAGAGGACAAGGGGCAAAATACTTCTACAAAATTTCTTATTCAACTTAACATTATTCATATAAGGTGTTAATTAATTTGAAACACAGAGTGTTTATAAAAGCATGAAGCTGCTTGTAGGAACAATTCTCTACCGTGCACCTTTATACCTTAAAAACACCGAATAGGAAATATATTTCATTCTACGTTCGATCAATTCAAAAATACAATAACTCCTAGTTATAAAATTGAGATCAAGTGCTTATGAAAATGAAAATACTCTAGTTTACTTTCATCCCCAAAGTACATACATAAATGCTCTGTTTTAAAACCTTTTCATGTTATAAGCCGTAGATAAAATTCATGATCATTACTGCCGATCGCATCCACTGGTTAATCCAGTACATCATTTTCATATCATCTGCTGAATTTCTCAATTATTTTGAGAAATTTATAAAACGTTTGGAAGTGATTGAGAGAATACTTCATCTATTAGAATCTTTTGTCGCAAAATAACATATTCCTATCATAGAGTTTACCAAGGGTAGAGCTCTTCAATTTGAGTACATGTGGAGGCATACCAGAAGGCGTTTAAGAATTTAGGAATTCCACGGGGTAATTATGTATGTAACTTGATTTTCTATGTTATCATCAGCAGTTGAATCACACTTAAAATTCAATTTGAGATAAACTTATTTTTTGAATGTTTCTGTTCGAAAAATCTTTGACACCTGAACTAAAACAGTATCCACTATATAAATTCATTTACAGAAACAGACATTAAACAAATACATAAATAAATAAAAATAAGTGAAATGAAAACACCTAGAGCATTATGTGGTTTAATAACTTTCAAATGCATGATATTAAAACCCGTTATTTTTAACAGGTATACCCACTAGTCTTTATAATAATTTCAAATTAGTCAAATCTAAATAGTGTATTTTTCACTTGAATTGATTAGTAGTGGGATAATAAACAGTGTATCTCTATTTCTATCTCTCTCTCTCTCTCTCTCTTTCTCTTATTCTATCTGTGTGTGTCTGTTCCGTTACTTCATACATATTGGGGAAGAAAAATTTTTGAACTGAAATCAGAACGGGTATACACGTATTCTAGGCATTGCATTGTGGATACCAAAGGCGACGGATTACCATAATATGTATATCCCATTTTTCCCGTTATGGGCCTCCATCTCCTACACGGCCGTGGAATTACTGCACATATGCAGGAAAAATATCAAGGTTCTGAGGGTACTACTGGTAAAACTGACGAAACGTATTCCATTTCATAGAACCTTAATTTTACCACTTTGCAACCGTGGAATTTCACGGATACTATCTAGGCCATGTTATCGATAGATCAGATTCAGAGGGGAATTTTGATTACATTCATGAGAAATATTCATTTAAAACACAATAATTTGTTGAAAATATTTAATACATTCGTCAGTACAATAGTTTAGAATTAGTCAAATTTCATCAAACTATTAACGAAATTATGAATGGGATAATCCTTAATTTGATGACTTTAAATCTGTGCAATTTCCGCGGGAACTGTCAAGTATAAAATGAAAACGGGAAATCCTACAGTTTTATTAAGTATTTAGAATAATGATGCGAAGTATGTTTTCTATTCCAAAACAGCACCATCACTAAGTAATTCAAAATGATGAAACAGCTAGCAAGAATCGTGAAAAGTTCTTTCAAACATAATAATTCTTTTGGTGCAGTGCAAATGGATTCAATCACAATATTTAATCAATATACAAGTCCTTCCATTCGTTGCATTATTGCCATGATTTCCAGATTCAGAGAATACGGGTCTAGGACTGATGTGGAACGCTATGGCATACCGATAGCAATACGAAACGCATGAGTGATTCAGCGACCATGTTGGACACTAATTGAGATTCGTTGATTAACTGTTCTCATAAAGTCTCTCTGCACTTCAACGGAATATCATATACGTATGTTAAAACAATTTTCCCCTTTTCTTACTTAGTGTTTTTTGCAGTATTTTTTCATTTTAGATTACTTTATAGTAGTACAATTTTTTATTATCAAACCTTCTTTGACTCAATGTACTAGATATATGATAAAACTTCAAGATAATTTTTTTTATTTGACACGTAATCCATTTTTTTGGTTTCATAAGGCTTTATTTTATTAGTCTATAAAAGAGTAATGTAACTTTTACTCTAATGGTTATAAACGTCAGTGCAAGGAAACTTATAACGTCTTGCGTGAATAAAACTCGGAGAGGATTGACTTTTTATTGAATCTTTTGAGAAGAGAAATTGTTTACTGATAATCCAAAAATTGTATTTTCACTGTAATATTCGTATTCGAGTCAACGAAGTCACAGCATTAAACTTTACATTGAACAAGTCATTGATTCCTTGTGCTTACTTATAGATTTTTTCAAGAGGAAAGCTATATTGGTCACTTTCAGCTCCCCATCACCAATTATTAGCATGAGAGTTACTTTTACTATCGTTCGAATAGCCAAGTAAAATTCTTATTCCTATAGTTCTTATAGTATAGTTGTGTTTCACAAAAATAAATATTGTGTGAAACACAAATGAATGTCGGCATCATTCAGAATCCAAAAAAATACATGGACATCAGCACACATGATGGAGAATGTCAGTAGCTTCGGTTTTTGAAGTACGAGTTTTAAAAACCACTAATTTTTATTTCCTTCCCTTCTTCGAAATTCATCTATACCATGGATTAATTATTGACAAAAAAATTCAACGATTGAAATCTAATTTACAGTGTTTCTCGAGAACAAAAGCATACTCAATGTTTGCTCATAAACCACTTTTTGAAAGGGTAGTGTTTTACATTCAATAAATAGGCCCATATATTTAACGTTTGGAACGGTGCTCTTGGTCGCTACGAGATTGTACGCAGTTCAACATTTTTTAGAGGACTCAATGCATTGAACAAAACTGGTCTCTTTTAAGACAAAATAAAAAAATATAATCTTCGTCCCGATCGTAACTGCATGTGTGAATTCCATGGAAGTACAGTTATAATTTAATTCGTTGGAAATAAAGAAGTAGTGTGGTGAAGAATACAAGAAGTGAATTACAACTTTCTTTAACAAAATGGACAACTACAACTGATATCTGAAATTCACTGTTCATTAATACTACATTGCCTAAAAAGAATGATGAATACTTTTAAATATTTCAAAATAAAGCAAACCATTCACACTTTATTTGAAAAGGAATAATTGTTTATTCATACCAGGTACGCCGTACTCTCTTTACAATATTGTTTTTTCATGATTAACAAGATTTAATTAGTCGGAAGGAATTAACAAAATAACACTGCTAGCTGAAAAAGAATGGAAAAGTAACGTTAATGCATGTTTAATAAGTAAAACTATCATAGCTTTGTTATAAAATATACACTAAAAAATGGCAAATCGACATTTAAATGGGTAGCTACGACGGCACCGGTAGCCAGTTTTCCTCGGCCTCGCTTCATTAGCGATATGCCAGCCATAAATCTCAACTTCCTGTACAAGAACATTGCAAAAACACGAGAAATAAATCACAGTACTTCGTTGATCTTAGATCGAAACATTAAACTGGTATGTCGTGAAAAAAAGGGAAAATAAAATACACTTCGAATTAAAATGGATTCAAATTTAAAGTAATAATTTTTATTTTTTTTTGTTTACTTCGAAGTTTCTTACGAAAAGTCAACCTGAAAAATGTTAAATAAAATAAACTAATGAAGCAGATAGCATTGGTTTAGTTATTCAATGTAGGAGTTCTTCAAACGTCGTTGGTAAACCATTTGAAAAAAAACGACTTTTAAAGCATCCAGAAGGGGGTTCTTGATGGGTGTTCTTCGTAAATCATTCCTCAAAAAACATCAAAACTAGTATCAACCCATGTTGAATTTTAACGTTTTAACTTATACCAGAAAAAATTGAAACTGCATTAGGGGGAAATTTGAATGCTACATACGAAAACGTTGTAAAACAATATATGTGGTTTTATGATTAAGACAGATTTTGTTTTATTTACTTGATAGAAGTTAGCGAATATCTGTTAGCGAAGCTAACTCTTTGGTTAGTTATGCTTACAGCTTGATACGTAGTTATTCTTAGTTCTTTAGCACTAATGTTAATTATGTAAACGTAAATAATGTCCAGCATTTTAAAGGAAAAAGTACTTTTTCTTACATTTTATAAAAAAGTATTTCGCCCCGAAAATTGCTTATCGGCATAATTATAAAATATATGTACATATCTTTGCTCTCAGTTGGACAGCATGAAGGAAGAAAAAGGTGGACGTATGGTGTGGATTTTATGTAGACCTCATCAATAAGGGAAGGTTGATCAGTTAATACACAGGAATGGGGTATCAATATCGTTGGTATCAAAATTTATGGCAATTCTTTTCAATTAGTGTTTACCCAGTTCCCTCTAAGTTTCAGATTATGAAGCTTATTAATGAGGCAGAGCTACCGTCGTTCCTTTAAACACTTTTTAGTTGGAGAAAAGTTATTTTTTCAGGTTTGTTACCGAAATTGAACTGTTCAAATTAAATGCAATTACAAATAAATAACAAGTAGTTCGGTATTACAATTTTTAAACCCGGCGAAGAAAAACTTAGATAATCCTACTTTGCCATACTCTAGCAACCAAATCTCTGGAAAGAAGGAGCAAAACAGCCTCCTCTTTTTAAAGTAATAAACTACACTCTGAAAATGGCTACTATCGGCAATAGGTGCAAGTGCTTTGGCATATTGCTATTATTATTTTATAGGTATTAATGCCAGCATTGTTTGAATACTATATAGTATGGTTCTTGTTTTTGTTGCAGTTATTATTAATTTTATGTTGTCATGGTGGTTAACACAACTATTATCTGAAAACGTAGATGATATAACGAAAGCTACCATTTATGATTGTAAACGATCCTATTTACAATACTCGTACATACTGAAAATATTCAGTCTCCTCAGTTGTCTTCAATATTTACTATGGAACAATTCATTACTGACGCATGGGCATCGTGAATATCACTTTCGAGACATTGGGTTGCAACGAAAAATTTTGTCCGTTTCTTGGAGGCAAACTTTAAAACAAAATTATACAAACCTAAATTCTGAAATCATATTTTGTTGTCACTCATTACTACAATTTTCTTTATTAATTGCATTTAATGACGAGTCACCATAACAATAGTGATTTTGGCTGAAATGTACATTCCAAACATAGATCACATAAGTAAATTTAATTGTAGGATACAACAAGGCCACTCAAAACACATGTGGGAATGGCGTGGCAAATCAAAAGACTTGCGGAATATGGTTTGTCGTTCCAAATTTCAAAGTTTCAAGCTTGAAGAAAATCCAATTAATACAACTAGAAAACTGAGCAAATAGTTTGGTGTGAATCATATGATCGCCTATCAAAAAATGAAAAAAACTTGATGAGATCTCGAAAGTCATTCAGGGGTTCCACATGATCTGTCAGAAGACAATCGAGAGCAACGTGGGACTGCTCTCGAGTCTCGTGGGACTGATAAACTCTTTGGTTTATCTTGAAACTCAAGCACTTTTTTTGATAGGATTTTTACAGGAGATGGCAAATGAATCCTCTAAAAAAAGTTCAGCACAAGATGCAGTAGTTTGACTTAAACATCAAAAATTATACAAGCATCTTAAAATAGTTCATATATAAAGAAGCTTCTTTTGATTGTATGGTGGTGTACGAAAGGAATTATTTACTATGAGGTATTGGATGACAATCCACAACAGCTAATACGTCTGGAAACAGTTCTGTATGAAAAACCGACCCAATATTCAACAGAAAAGAAAAGATTCTGCGGCATGACATTGCCACAAAACTGAAGGCCAAGGGCGTGAAAGTAAGACCATTAGGAACAATTATTTAGCACTCATAAACTTAACTTTTGACGTTTGTTCTTAAACGTAATATGGTTGAACAATGACTATAATCGTATGTAAGTTTTACATTGAGGGCAGTGTGAAGCAGTCTCCCGTTTTAGAATTGAGTAGGTCACATAGTGGTGTAAAGTTGCTAGGTTTTTCAGCTGAAGACGAGTGACTGAGCACAGATGTCAAGAAAAGCTTACTCAAAGAATAAACATGCGAGCTGGTGGAACTATAGTTAGAGGAAAATAAATTTGAGATCGATCGAAGAAATTTTAGAATTTTGGAGCGAACGGCTGAGTTTACACATAGATGTTTATTGACTGTCAAGTGGGTTATGAAAATACACACATTTAAAAAAATGTTAGAAAGAGTTTCCTTTCCACCAGGTCATCCTGATAAAGATAAAAAGGTGGAAGCCTTTAAGGGGTGTCTACCTGTATTAAAAAAATTATATGTATGCTGATCATTATTTACTGGGGGTAAATTGAATCAACTTAAGAGATGTACGTTAAATGAGCAGGTTTGAGTTGAAACTGGAACATAATGCGAAGTCAAAGCTTGAGAAGATTGTACCCACATGCAGTCGAGGGCATATGACAAAACAGTTGAACTTACATGCGTTGGAAGGGAATTTTTCTACGCGTCACAATGTAGGCCCAATGCAACGAAGGAGTGGGAGATCATCTTGGATAGTCTGGTAACGTCATAGAAATTTTAATTTACAAAAATTTATAACTTTTGGCGCATGGTTTGACTATTTTGATGGGTTTTTAGTTTGACAGGGTAAATAAAGAATTATTTCAGCGAGGAAAGAAAATAGGGGAAAGTAAACAATATGGTCCAAATGTTTACTGCATTTGTGAAGGTAGCTGATTGATTGAATCATTACTGGTGGCATTGTGATGGAGAGTTCGAACGAAGCATGTTTTACAGATGTTTGACATAATTTCTGGGTGGATTAGCTGAACGTGGAGTAAAAAATGTAAAAAGGGGTTTGACAACATTGTAAATTGGGTGTATGGAAACCCTACTCACTATCTAAGAATGATACGTTACTTTTTTAAGGTGGGATCGCCATAGTGGTCATCGTTTCCAGCGTTTTTAGAATTCGTCACTGGTCTGAAGAAAGTGTGATGCATGTTCTGCTGTATGCTCTGTTTATAGTGATTTTAAAACAGTGTTTTATAAAAAAATATTTAATCTCTACCTTTTAATAAAAGAGGAGTGGCGATGACGCGCCATTAGTTGGACATTTGTGTTTACTGCTTTAAATGTTCGAACTACCTTCCCAGCTGGCTCCTGCAAAGCTCAGCTTTTTTCTTGGTCTGTCCTGCTATCTTTCTGTCACGTTATCTGTGAAATCCACCATAAGTTTCAAAGTCCTTCACTAGTGCTTCGTCGAAACCAAATCATGTGTGCCATGGCCTGGGTTCCGAAAAAATAAATGGGAGACAAGTCTGGAGAGTATAGGGGTCTCTGATGACCCGCCCGATACAAAATTAATGTCACTAAACTTGGATTCCAGAAACTAAAGGTATGTGGCTGTCACATGGCAGATGGTTCCGTTTTGCTGAAACAAGTAATGACGTCTGGTGACCACAGTCTGAACTGCATGCTGAACAATATTCTTCAGAAATTTTTCCATGTAAACATAAGAGTTGACGGATCCTTCAAACCAAACCACACATAGGATCTTCCCACCCACCATTCTCATCTAAGACACAATTTTTCTCCATTTACCTTCTGGTGCTCGATTACAGTGTGGAAGTTGATTGGGCCCCAGTACTTGCTGATTTGTTTGTTTGGTGACTGGAGTAAAACAAACGATTTTTCTTCTGACCCAAGTAAATTCTGGAACCAATCCTTTTCTAAACTACCCGAACAATTTAGGCTGCCAGCCTGGATTCCTTGTTTGCCTGGCAGAATTTGAGTCAGGTGAGGCTTGTAGGCTTTCCATTTGAAATGTTTTCTCGCAGTCAGATGGTTTTATAGCTTGGACCCAACATATATAAGGTTGCTACAAAAATAATGGCCGATTTCAGAAGCATGCATTTAATCCTTGGTAAATGAACAATAGAGATGTTAAACTTAGTCAAAATATGAACCCTGAGCAGCTATGCATCTCTGCTATCGGACTACGAGATTATTTATCCCTTGTTGATAAAAAGTTAATGGCTGTGATGCAACAAAATCTTTGAAGGTCGTTTCTACCTCTTGTTTAGACCTAAGAGTTTTACCATCCACAAATGGGCTTAAGTGCTTGAATAAATGATAATCAGTAGGTGAAAGATCTGGAGAATATGGAGGATGTGGTAAAGTCTCGTATCCTAGTTCTGTGAGTTTCTGGACGGTCACTCTTGCAACATGTGGTCGCGCGTTATCGTGGAGCAGAATTGGACCACGTCGATTCACTAATGCCGGTCTCTTTTCGCTCAATCGAGCATGTATAACAGCGAGATCATTGCAGTATCTCTCTGCATTAATGGTCTCATTGACTCCCAAAAAACTGTAGTGAATAACACCTATTGCAGACCACCAGACAGTCACCATAATCTTTTTCTGGTGCAACATTGGCTTTGGGAAGTGTTTGGGGGGCTCATCACGATCGAGCCTTTGACCTGATCGTTTACGGTTATCATAAAGGACCCACTTTTCGTCACAAGTGACAATTCGGTCAAGAAAGGGATCGTTCGTGTTGCGCAGAGAGAGCATCGAGCACACTTCAAAACGCCTAAGCTTTTGATTCTCATTGAGCTCATGAGGAACCCATTTATCGAGCTTTTTAACCTTTCCAATAATCTTCAAATCGCACGAGACTGTTGCAATGCTGACACCAAGTGTCTGAGACATTTCCCTAACACTTTGACGTGGATTTTTCTCGTTCTCGAGACTACCCAAACGTCCTCTACGCTCTTCATCTTTAAGGCTCTCATCACCACTCCGGAATTTCCCGAACCACCTTCGTACAGTCCGATCCCTTGTGGACTCTTCTCCCCATGCTCGGTTGATATTGGCAGAAGCTTCGGAGGCGTTGTGCCCAAGTTTGAATTCATGCAACATAAGTAGGCGAAGGTCATATTTTGTCATGTTCATCATGGAGGGATTCCATCCTTCAAAATTATGTTCTGTCTGAAAAGAAGTTACAAAATATTAATGAGCACACATTAATTGTTATGCATGCCAAGGTTCATCGAAAATAAACTAAAAAAGTTGTGTTAAAATTACTTTTCAAACCCCAGACCTTCGAGTGACCATTATTTTTGTAACAACCTAATTTGTAGCCTAGAAAAATGAGCGACTTTAGATTCCTGATCGAATTATTTTCCGAATATTAGGCATCTGGCGTGAATGATTGGTACATAACTTTATCTTGAATACCCCTATAGAACCTGCCTTATACTGCGAAGCTACCCGAACATGATGACTATAAACGATGACTGTTGCTCAGTGAATGGAAAAGTTTGTTTAAAATGACGACTGGAACTGCGTATTTGGTCATTTTTGACGATTCCACTTTGGAGATGGAATAATATGAAATGTTAAAATTCATGGTTGTTTATATATGAGTAGATATCCGAATTATGTCGTAGATACCCGTGTTCAATTAGATGGAGCGATTAAATAATCTTTATGTATTATTATTTTAATATCACCTTCGGTAAATTATGCTGTAGTACGTGGTTCCAGGTAGCTGAGTTTACTGTACTCCACAAGACCAGGGATATTGAACAAATTACGAAACAGACTGCTCTATTGAAGAGGACATACGAGTAATCGTCTCACTAACTGTATAAATAATTGAACACGGCGTTAGCACTATGATAAGGAGGTTATTTTTTGACTAGACGAAAGATTGTATATAATACCACTCAGTTTTATTATTTTGTATCATTTCCTGTAGCAATGAAAAGAAACATTTAAAATGCATGACTAATGGAAATTGTTTCCAATGCACTTCAGCAACGCCAGTGGCCCATATAGTGTTCTGACACCAGTGGGCTGGAGTCATTGATATACAAAATTTAAACAACTACCGGAGACGAAAAATTTTGTTTAACTGTTACAATTAAACGTCTCGAATTAATATTAATTTATTTGTAGGAAGAATGATTTCATATTTAATTAATGCAGATTAAATTTATCTATGCTTCAACAGTCGACTTTTGGTAAGTCTTAATGAATTGGTCTCACCAGTGTTAAGCAGGATGTTATTCCGCTACCCCAAAGTGGACCGCTGGTTAGCAGTGTTATCACACCACGGTGCGTCCCAATCTAAATTTTACTTGGAGAAGACCGAGGTAAGAAGAATAGTTAACAAAGAAACCTTAGGATACATTTTAACACGTTTCCTGCAATTGGCTAGCCGGTGCAAATCTTTACTTTGTATACATAGTCCCAAGAAAGTTGAAAAAACAGAACTTAACCTGAGTGACCCAGTAGTGGGTCACTGCGCAGGAAATGTGTTAAACAAAGTAAATTGTTTAAATTTTGTATATCAATAACTCTGGTCCAATGGTGCCAGAACACTATATGGGCCACTGGCGTTGCTGAAGTGCATTGGAAACAATTTCCATTAGTCATAAATTGTAAATATTCCTTTTTAATGCTACAAGAAATGATACAAAATAATAAAACTGAGTTTTATTATACACAATCTTTCACTTGGTCAAAAAATAACCTCATAATCATTGCACTAATGCCGTGTTCAAATTGATACAGTTAGTAATACGATTACTCGTATGTCCTCTTCAATAGGGCAGTCTGTTTCATAATTTGTTCAATATCCCTGGTCTTGTGGAGTATAGTAAACTCAGCATTCTCATGGGTTTCGATGTTAACCTCTTAGCAGCAATTAATTTGCTTTGATGTTCATCATTTTCAATTATAACTTAGAACTTTTGATACATGTCCAATCATATATTAAATAATCTATTAATCAATTAGTTAATAATATCCTTCACGCATACCTTCTTGGTTTTTTAGTTTTGTTTTCTACATGCTGTATCTTTTCCTGTAAATAATTATTGCCATATGAGTGTCGGATTCCACATTGCTTGAATGAACAAAGTTCGTCTAGATGAGTTTGGCTGAGAAGTAATTCTCCACAAGCCATTCAATAAATTATCATCTTTTCAGAAACCTACATAATAATTTTGCAGGGCTGAAACTCGTTTCAATAGAATAATGTGAAATAAAGTTGATTCAATTATTCGAGTCAGAACTGTGACATCCAAAAAGTTAGATCATTGGAAATGATTATAAAATTCCTGAAAAGTTTCTTGAGAACCATTTCGCTTTTGCACATGTCGCAATCAAATTTTTATGTAATACCTTTGTTACATACTTATCAATCGATATGTACCTTCGTTTTTCCCAAGCTTTGAACGAAATGAAATATTTAGGGAAATTTTTTTTCTGGGAAAAAATTATTACAAGATAGGTTTGATCCATTGTATATATCAATAATTTAGGACCAATTCAGTAACTATGTTCATCTCCTTCCGTTTGCAAAACTACTATGCATCGTTTCTGCATTGAATCAATGAAGTTTGCAGGAGTTTCAATAAAAATTGTTCTACAATATTGCTTATTGTAGGTCGTTAAAGATTCTCGATCATTAAAATGTCTTCCATCATTATAAGCTTGCCTTGATGGAGGTCTATTGGTTTTAAACGAGCAGATTTTGATGATCAGTTCAAAACTGTAATGCTATTAGTTTTGAACCTGTATTGTACTGAGTGACCCTTGAAGTGTGAATTGCTGCATCGTCCTGCTGAAAAGCAACATCATTGTTCTTAACAGCGCTCAAAAATAGTACACCATCTTCCAACACTTCGACGTATCGTGAAAACTTTTGTTTTTCTTCCATGAGTACTAAATTAACTTCTCCAATCGCAGATGAAGTTTCCCAAATCATTACAGAACTTTCGCGAAATGAACAGTTTAAAAATTTTTGTCCCTCTTTTTTTAAATCATTCGTGTAATGCTGACTACCAGCTGGTCCATCTAAATTGAACTTTCTTTCATTAGAAAACACGACTATTTGTCATTAGTTTTTGGTCCAAATTTCTTTTTCCTCACGGAGTTCTTCTGTTGAAGTAGCGACTTATTCGATAACAAAATACGAAACGAGGCGAACCATGCAGAAGTTGACGAATTCTTCTTGGGGTGGCCAGTGAATTTACACTTTCTTGGAAATTTTGTGAGGATAATTCAACCCACTGAAATTTTTCGAACGAGTCGACGTCGAGCAGCAGTTGTCAATTCAAGCGTTTGGCCTTGATGTTTGAGCGTGTCATACCTCTCAATATATTTCAAATAATTCATCACAGCCTGACAAGACCTTTATAATTCTCTTGCAATCAAATAAATTTTCCCTCATGGTAATGCGAAATTTGGCCCTTTTTTCTTGTCATGAGTAGAATTTCTTGGTGTTTGTAATTATCAAACAAACCGTTAGATTAGCTTGCAAAATGATTGCATACATGGGACAAGTTTGTCTATGAAATGAATATGCACTCATTATTCATCTGTCAATCAGAAGTAACTCGGTAGTACTATGTTTCAGGTCTGTGTTATAACTATTTATACCCTGAAAAACAAATTTCCCTAAGCAATTCTTTATTTTTTCGAGACGGTAAAATTGGCCATACATGTTGAATTACACATATGAGTTCTACATAGAAAATTTTACCAGTACACTTGGAAAACAGAAGAGCTATGGACAAATTGTTCACGTTTTTTGTATATACATAGAAGAAGAACACGGAATTCTATCTTATTGTTAAAGTCAAAAATTTTATGATGTCATAAAAAATGCGTTGTTGGTGAGGGACTCTCGTAAGACCCCGTAATTCAAAGACTCACGATAGCATTTTTTTTGTATATAACTAATAATTTGCCATTTCAGGGACTTCAATCGCTTTAAAATTGTGAAAATTATTTGAAAAAAAATGCACCACTGGAAAATTTCTCATAATATTTCACGTGACTTTAATTAAAATTAATTTTTCCTGAGACCAAATTCTTCCTGGCCTTCTGCTTCACCCTTTCCCTTCCTACAAACATCCACAAAAAAATAATTCCCTTAAATCTACACTTCAATAATTGAATTGTTCTGACCTATTAGACTACAGCGAGATTTATCGACCCCAACTCTAAGGAATCTCACATTTTAGAATAGAATAGAATAAGGCAATAGGAACGAGCCGTTTGGCCCATTCTTGGTTCAATACCGAAGTCCCATGCCGTCCTTTGATGTAGAAGCATTAATAATGCCATCACAATTTTACTTCTACGAAATGCTGAATTTCCCCCCAACTCAACATAAAAAATTCAATTCCAATGGAGTCTTGATTTAGATGAGACACAATCATATATAACACTGCATGCACAACATCCTTCTACAATTTCCTGGATGTGAAAAAAACTTCCAAGATATAGACAATAAACGCTAACTTTTGGAGAAGTAAAACCCTCCAAGAAATGCAGGAAGACGAGTTAACACGTTGCCTGCGATTACCTAGCCGGTGCAAATCTTTACTTTGTACACACAGTCACTAGAAAGCCTTGAAAAAATTATAGAACCTAACCTGAGCGACCCACCGGCGGGTCGTATCGCACTCAACGTGTTAAATCCTTCTCATTCCGCCAATAAAGAAAATTATTTGGAAAAATTCTTTTTATTGCCATTGGGCATCAGGGCTGCTTTTGGTGTGGCGATACATCATAGAATAAGAGGTCTACCTACTATTATTTATTTGCATAAAGAAATGCTTTGCTTACTATTATTTGTTCAATGATTGATTCTCTCAGGAAGATGATTCATTCTCTCTCTCATGAATGACGTAAATCTTGGTGTCAAAAACATGGTTTTTCTGCATGCTGCCTGTTTTCCATTTTTCCAATGGATACCTGTAAATGACATAATTAATTATATGCAAGAAAATCAGACACGATCGCCTTCGAAAGACCCTAAACCTCTACATGAATGAAATGAGTAAAAGGTTCCCATTTTCCAATAGCAGCCGTGAAAAAGAATAAAAAATACACACAGAAAGATCAACATGTCGTATTTTAATGGTGACGGAAATGAAAAGAATAGAATAGAATAGAATAGAATAAGGCAATAGGAACGAGCCGTTTGGCCCATTCTT